>JAQGBM010000533.1:0-13298 GCA_034698405.1 Symphylella vulgaris | reverse complement strand
CGTCGAATCTCAAAACCATTCAAATAAAAGCGAAGGAAGCACCGATCAGATTTTACCACCCCTAGTCCCCTATTTTAGTATTTTCTAAATTAGAACCAAACAACCCATCTGGTTTATTGCTTTATACCCCCAAAAAACGAAAGAATCATTTTTAAGTTTCCGTCTTTGAAAAATAAATGAATGGAAAAAAAAAAAGCTAGAGAGCCTAAAGTGAAATGGAACAGTTTTTTTTTTTTATTGACGTAAGTATACTTTACCCCTACATCATACAAACAAGAAGAATTTTGTTTTTCTGTATTTTTTCCTATTTTAACTTACAGTAATTAGGCTATTTTATACAACGTGCAATAAAATCGTAAAACTGAGGGAAGAAAAAGAAAAGGCGCACAATATCACTGACATCCCCTCCTAAGACCCCGATCCCAATTAACTTAGAAGTTTTTTTTTTTACATTTCAATTTCAACAAAAAACACCCAGTTAAAAAAAAAAGTTACGTAACGCAAACAAAAATACCCTCCCACCCCCTTGTAACGGTTCGTAACGCAATTTCACCTACCCACCCACCCCCCTTCGCGTTACGTAATTTATGGACAGCCCCTTTCATAAAATTATAATATTATAGATATAGCTCAAATTTGTTGAGGAAAAGTATTGAAAACAGTAAGCTCCAATGTGTGGGCCATGGAGTATTGGAATTTTTAATAAGGTTAGATTAGACACTGCCTACTGATCAGTCACAGTCATTAGACACTGCCTACTGCCACTATCAGTCAGTTTAATGGCAGTGGGGGCCGGGGGGTTAGGCAACTATGATTTTTATGATTTTTTTTTTTATTTTCTCAGAATAAAATAATTATTTTGGAAATTATATCATCTGTTCAATTTTCTTGCTATGCTATTCAGTTCTATGCATAGAGGTAGAAAGGGTTGGTTCTAGCAGGAATAAATGATAATTATTCCTGGTTTAGCGAGATGGCAAGAACCTTTTACAATAAATAAATAAATGGTCTTGGTTTTGGTGCTCCTTCTGTGCATTTGAATTTGCCGGGTAAACAGTTGCCATAAATTTTTTTTTTTAAAGATAAAAAAATTGTTTATTTTATTTTATGATTTTTTCTTTACAAATCTTATGAGAAGTAATATAAATAAGATTTCTTTCACTTTTTAAAATAATTGTATGATTAATATTTATTTTTGAACGTTAACAAATCTCCGCAAATCTCACTTTGCTCACACAGGTCTAAAAATATTGTGGAAAAAATGGCAGCGACTACGCGGTGTACGTAAAATTTTTATTTTATTCTAAATATTTACCTTAACACTTATTGTTTCTGTAATTTTGATAGAATGGATAGTTTTCCATTTAGTTTAGTACTTATTGATACGTTGTGGTAGGCTAGATCCTTACAAATAGGCATTTTAGTTCGAAAATTAGTCAGGGTAAACACAGTTAGGGTTACAGCTGTGCTGCTGATGAGCGAAAATTTATAACATAGGCTATTATTAAATAATTTCCAACATTTCTAATGTAATATTTCTTCACTTTAGTCTTGCTTCAAGGTGGCTTTGGCCACAAACTGTCGATGCTTGTACCAAGAACAAGTGTATCCTCCTTAACCAAGACAGTTGATCCTTCTCAAGCTAGCAATGCAAGGTAAGCAGCAAAATAATCATAAAATTTTATATCTGTGGTAGACTGGTAGCCCATTTACCAATGCAAATAGGCATTAGGAAATGGGCCATTTCCAAGGCCAATGGTGGCCATTTCGAAGTAATTGCCTACTGAGATCATTCTACAAGGCCTACAGTGGTGTTGGTTGAAGTATGTTTGAGTATGTTTGTGCCTGTGGTTAATATTCTTTAATAATAACTGACAACTGGGCTAACTAGTAACTAGCCCATCCTTTTGGCTAGTAGGCTTGGGCTAGAGTCGCTAGACGGACTCTGGGTATCTGTGACTTAACACAAATTATATCATTTAGCTTTGATTTGAACAAATTTTTACATTTTTTCATATTAATTTCAGCTTGGTTCCAAGCCGTAATAAAAGTTCAGAGCCTGCAGTAACTGGAGCACCTGAGAAAATGAAACCATATTCACCATTTCAAAATACTACCAGTAAAGCTGAATATGCCTTAGCTCGACTGGATGACTTGTTGAATTGGGGAAGGAAGGTAATATGATGACTAAATGCATAAAACTGTTTGAGAAATAGTGAGATTCATATCACTATTATTAATCATTATTAACTATCATTATCATTCTAATAATTTTTTTAGGGTTCAATCTGGCCTTTAACTTTTGGACTAGCTTGCTGTGCCGTCGAAATGATGCACATTGCTGCACCTCGGTATGACATGGATAGGTTTGGAGTAGTATTCAGGGCTAGTCCAAGGCAAGCTGATGTCATCATTGTTGCTGGTACCCTCACCAATAAAATGGCTCCTGCTTTAAGAAAGGTAATTTAAGGTTGACTGTTGATTTTATTCAAAAGTATAAAAAATGAAGGTTAGGTTCTAAAGTCAGTGTCAAGTTAAGAGTTAAAATGAATCAAAAATCGCGGGACAATTTTGGTAATTATTGGATGCTCGACTGCTCGTGTATTTCTTCATGCAAATAATCCGCCAAATTGCACGAGAACGTGCAAAAATCCAAGAAATTACATAATTTTCCCGCGATTTTTGATTTATTTTTACTTGACACTGACTTTAGAGGATGTTGCTCTGCACCATTTGCACTGGTCAGTATCAACTTTCTAGGACTTAATGAGGTAAAAAAAAGTAGATAAAGAAATTCCCCTGTCTCTACTTTGGGATTAAAGTATTTTTTAGCACTCTTTTTCAAAAACCACAAGTCCTAAGAAGTTTATCTTGGCGTCAAAAGATACAGATCAAACATACTCTTGGTCCTAGTATTTTAGTTTTTTTAATATTTTGTATATTTTTTGAATAAGTTAATCTTCGACTGATTCTGTTTGTTTAACCACTGCTGGGGTACAGTAGGCAGTGGTTTAACTTAAATAAAATCACTGACATTCTGACATTCCAACTTATTTTTGCGATATTTTTAGGTGTATGATCAAATGCCTGATCCAAGATGGGTTATTTCAATGGGAAGTTGCGCAAACGGTGGCGGATATTACCATTATTCCTACTCTGTTGTAAGAGGTTGCGATAGGATTATTCCTGTTGATATTTATGTACCAGGTAATTTTATTTTGAATTAGGTAATAACAGAAGTACATAACACATACAGTATTTGTTATGTTCTCCTGGTGATAATAAAGTTCATATTAAAGGGGTTGGATCGTGAATTATTCGAAGGTATCAAGAAATTTGTGAATTTTTTTTCTAAGATAGAGTAAACCCTTATTATGATGAGTTTTTTTAGTTTAAAAAATAATAGGTCACCGAAGAAATTCCGGAGATTAAAGGTTTTAAAGTTGTGTAAAATATTTGTACATGGAAACCTATTAATATCTATAGCACCATAATAAGTGACCTGACTGAAATCTCACCAGAAGGATTTACTCTATCTTTAAAAAAAAAAATTTATTATGGGATTTTCTATGCCGGATTTCATCCACGATCCAGCATCTTTAATTAAAAATTATTTAGAAAATTAGAATACAGTACCGGTAATTAATATAGAAAATATTTTACAGGCTGTCCTCCCACGGCTGAAGCCCTTTTGTATGGAATTCTTCAGTTACAAAAGAAAGTTAAAAGAATGAAAACTTTGCAAATGTGGTATAGAAAATAAAATAAATGAAATATGTATTGCCATCATGCTTCGTAGAATAGAATAAATTTTAATTATTTAGCAAAGATAAGAAAAAACAACACATGATGCAAATTAACCCTGATTGTAATATAGCCATCTTTAAACAAAAATAAAATATGAATAAGATACATTTTGCATTGTAGGCTTTCCTTTCTTTTAATTTATTTTATTTTATAATAGCAGAAACACATGAATGTGAAGGGTGTCAAAAATATGACCGTATTTCAGCCCTCATTCTAGGTAGGACTAGGTTATTAATAAACTTCATGTTACAAAATTTTTTTTGGTAAAAATAGCAATCGATACCACTAATTTTCCATTTTCGTGTTCGCGGACAGCCTGGGACAGGGACTGGTGTTTGCAGTCTGGTAATTTTCCAATAAATTTAAAATTCGCGCGTATATTTCAAAGCTCTTATCAGGCTCGCCGTTGAATTATAAAATGCTCACGGGTGCGCTGAGCACATGTCTAAAAAAAGTTAAGAAAATGAGAGAGAGAGAAGTCAAGAAGAAGAAAAGCGGAAAGTATTATAATATTATAGCTGTAAAAATTAAGTGTAAGCTTATTTTGTGGAGTTTATTAAAAGAAGCGGAAATAAGAATGATTATCGGTTCATCAGAAAGAACAAGGCTTGCTTTAGAAAATTTTACGAGATCATTAACTTACAGTGCGAAAAATCAGGTGTATTTACTGCTAAGGTGAGACTATTTTAAACAGCACTTTGCGAAGATTTATCCATGATTTTAAAGGCCGCAGACAAACTAGAACATTGGATTAAGTTGAGAGTTGGGAGGGATGAGAATCCGACAGCTGCGAAGTGGGCCTGCAACATGTGCCAGTACAAGACTTTTAGGTCTAGTCGTAGGGCTCGTCATTGGATTTATAGCTACAACAAAATTAAGAAATTCCATATTAGCCGGCCAGTTTTCCTATGCCCTAAGCTGCAGGTTCGGACTTCTCCAGAAAGATGAGAAAACTATAATATTCCCAAACCTGGACCCACCAAAAAATAGTACAACGGGTAAAAATTTCATTTTTGTAGGCGTTATGACAGCTAACAAATATATTGACACAAGGGCAAAAGCTGTTTACGATACTTGGGGCAAGAAGTTGAATGGGAAAGTAGCATTTTTTACTAGTGAATCCACCCCTGACCGAGAGGGCCTTCCTGTAGTAAGGTTACCAGGCGTAGATGACTCCTACCCACCACAGAAAAAATCCTTTCTGATGCTAAAATACATTCATGACAATCTAATAGACAAGTACGAATGGTTTATGAGGGCTGATGATGATGTTTACGTACGACCGGACAAGCTTGAACTGTTTTTACGATCTGTAAATAGTAGTAAACCACAATTTATAGGACAAGCAGGAGTTGGTAATAAAGAAGAATTTGGTTTACTGAGTTTGAATGATGATGAAAACTTTTGCATGGGTGGACCGGGGATGATAATGACAAGAGATACACTTCGGTTGCTTGTACCACACCTCAGCAAGTGCATAAAGAATCTCTATTCTACCCATGAGGATGTAGAAGTTGGCAGGTGTGTTCGGAAATATGTGGGCATTCCTTGTACCTGGTCTTATGAGGTAAGTAATATAAGGTCAATAACATTTTTTAAAATCTTTACAGGAAACTTTTAAACCATATAATATTATAGGGTAATTTATATTATTAAAGAATTATTTTTCAAAATGACAGGACTCTAATCTAGGACATTAGACTAGTCTGGATGATAGAGTTGTAAGTAACCAAAGATGGACATCAAGACTCAAGAGAAATCAATGAAAAGTTTAAAAACCAGTAGGCCTTGGCTATATTGATAATAATATTTATAAAATGTTGTCCTAAGCTAGTCACCTGGGCTAGGTTAGCTCTGAGTCTAAATAATTGGTCTAATTATTAATTAATTAATTACTGACTTTTAAATTAATTAATTAATCTAATAGTAATTCCTATTAAGTTATTTAATTAATTAGCCTAGATGTGGTCCAATTTGTGTTAAACTGTCCAACTTGGATTAATTTCCAGAAATAGGGAGCTAACTTATATAGGCTATAGCCTATTTGTGAATTTTATTGATTCTAAGCCTATTGATTAATTAAACCTAGTCTATTTAATTATTATAGACTAAAATGTCTCAGCTTGCTCACTAATAATAATTGATCAATTTTTTTTATTATTTGGAAGAACAAAAGCTTCATTGTCTGTCTAAATGGCCTACAGGTATTTTGCAGAAAAACCCATTACTTCATTATGAGAGGTTATTACCTACATGATGAAATAGCTCATAAATTTTATTATTAGCTCTAGTTGTCAGACAGCTGCCTGTTCAAAATTTAATACCTGCATGGCTGCTGCTGCTGGCTTGAAATTTTTTAAATTTAAAAAGTTTAAATTCATTAGGCTACTGTAGTGTAGTCTATTAAATTCAATTTTATATCTTATTTGAAATTTATTTTTATATTTAAATAATATATATAAGTTATACGGTATATATATACCGGTAAATGCTTTTCAATAACAAAGTTTAATATTCTCAGAAGAATCACAACTGCTTTCAAGAAATCAGAAATCACTAGTTAATTATTTTAATCATCTATAGCCTACTGATCCTATAGGCCCATATTTGATTATTTGGTAAATAAGTTATAAATCTTGAAGTATTTATTTTTTTAGCCTATAATTATCTCTGGGTGAAGTTTGGTAATTGTTAGCATATTAATTAATTAATAAATGTATGATAAGTTATCCGTCAGAGGCTATGGGGTTGCAACTGCAAGTGCAACTAATCAATTTAACCTTTCAACCTGTACAATATTTTAATTTAGGCTAATTAACGATTATAAATCTAGGCCCTGCTCGGTATTTAAATTTTTCACAGAGTCACAGACTATTATCATAGAGAGTCAACTTTCTTGTATAAATTTAAGTTAACTTGATGCCTGAATGTTGGGTCTTGATTTAGTAGCTAGCCTACCTCTACTTCTACATAATATTATTCAATTATGCAAACATATTTTACAATTTATTGAGCCTACAAGGCAAGACTTCAAACTCCAGGAAACAGGTATCGCCCAATAAAAAGTGCTAGTCTATCTTATTTTTAAAAAAGATTGACAGCGCATCAATAGGGAAGTTATAATTTAGATAAACAGTGGAACTGAATAAAAACTGTTTGCCTCCTCCATCCCCTTAGGCCACCCACGACTAGCCCTCATAATAAAAGCTTTTCCTCATTTAGAGCTAGGCTATATGTTTACGTAAAGTCATATCATACGCACTTTATGAGGAATGCATATAGGATCTGAAAAGAGCTTGCTTTACTGAGATTGCATGGATATTCTACAGGTTTCCGCACCCATACAACTTGTAACTCCCGAGATAAAATTATATCCTGAGAACTTCGATTTTTTAAAATACAGAATGGTTTGCAACTTCGGAGTTTGACTGTGAACTGTGTTTTTTATGAGTCTGGTATTTCCTCTTGAATCATGCTAGAAGATTTGAAAATAACATGTGGGAAAGACGGAAAGCTCGACGGAAAGTATATCTTAGGCTAGATCTAGGCTAAAATAACTTTCTGTCTAAAGTTAGCTTGTGGCCTATCGTATTTGAACTTAATTCGAAATTAATGTTAAAAAAGGATTAATTTAAATTTTAAACCCTTTTCCAGCTACGTATGTAAAAATCGGGAAAATCGTTTGCCTTTAAAACAGCTGCTCGATATTATACATTCATGAAGTCGTAACATTTTTAAATTACCGGTAAGGGGGTTGGATCGTGAATCTCAAGTATCAAGAAAATTGTCAAATTTTTTCCTACATTGTATCATCAAAGGAGTGGGTATCATAGAGTAAACCCTTCTGATGAGATTTGCGGTGTAAAAATGATAGGTCGCCGAGGAAATTTCGGAGATTTTAGGTCCTAAAGTTTGGTAAAATACTTACCGGTAGAAACACATACAAACTTCTGGGCCTTATAGGCCTAAATTGCCTAATTCCCGAATTTCGACGGTGACCTGACATTTTTAAAACGGAAATCTCTTCAGAAGGGTTTATTCTATAAGTTATAGGAAGAAATTCACAATTATTGCTTGATACTTTCATTTTTTATTAACATGGGATATTTCCTATACCAACCGGTCATCTATACGATCCACGATCCAATGCCTTTAAAGTTCAAAATACTTGAGTTTTGGCCGATGACCGAATGCATTCAAAACAATTGCGTACAAAAATCTACTTTATACCATATAATTTTCTAAACATTGAACCATGTTTATCTGAAAGAAAGACGAAAAGCGAGCTAGCACGTTTAATTTACGAAGTAAAGCACTCGTTTACTAATCTCCAGCATTCACCATGACACGGCTTATTTGCTGTTTAATTTTGCCCTAAGTCATGTGGTGAAAACAAAACAACTTAGGCTACAAGTTGATATACGAAAGCCGCAAACTTCACATTATATACACCAGATAGTAACAAGGTTTTCATGTCAAATTTTTTAAGACATTTGATATGGCGAATAGAGGGATGAATTGAGGGGGAAATTGTGAATCTTCTCGCTTTATTCTTTCCCCCTTCATGTCATGGTTTGATATGGGGCGAGATCATGACTGAATGTCTTTGCAGACGTTTTATTTAATGGCCAGATTAGTGGCTGGTTTATAACTGTAAATAAAACATGTCTAGAAAATGTTTTCTCATCATCGTATAGGCTGATGGTAAAGTTTCAATGAACGACCATCTATCACTGTATCATTTAAATCTTTAAACAGGGTTCCCAAGAATTTTGGGCGTTTTACTAGTTAGTTCTTGATTAAAGTACTGGTTTGCTTAATAATAATACGCGAAGGCTGATAACTTAGGTCCGTGCCGATAGTCTTGCGGTTAACGCACTCGAATACTCAAGAATGAGTCTCTGACTGAGAGTAAGGCTACGGGTTCAAATCTTGATGGTAGTCGGTACGAAATACGAATTTTAGAATAATAAAATTAAATAGCCCATTAATCTATTGGTAATTTAAATAAAATTGCCAGCCCCAGTGGTTTAGTGGTTAGGCCTATAGCGCGCTTGCCTCTGATTCCGGAAAGTGCGCCGTTCAAACTCATGCTGAGGCTGGTGAGAATTTCCGGGTGAGTGAAATCCTTGAAGTGGCGGCTTCTTCTGATGAGGTTAAACCGAGGTAGTGTGTAGATCCCCTTTCACTCTACTGCACTCTATACCGGCCCTCATCTGATCCTTATAAATCCTGTCCTAGAGGCCCCAAAATTCAAATCTCACCTCGTCGTCGGGTTAATTATGACTTTCGCTGATGTTAAAAATGAAATCAACAAACAAACTTAATTATTTTGCCTAGATATAACACGGCTGAAATTAACACTAGCCTAGATAGCCTAGGCTATATTTTTATTTTTTATCCTTATTATAACTTCATTTTTTACGGGGTTGTAACTCTTTAATATTCTCTTTAATTATTGTTTTCCGTGATTAAGTTGCAGGATAAAAAAAAACATCTTAGCAACAATCATAACTTTTTTATCACGGCACTTTTGCCGGGTATACTATAATCATTTTGCTTGCGGTATAATTATGGTCTGGTCGCAGAGTAATAATTCTGCTCCCCCAGACAGAGAGGAATTTTGGAGGTATAGGCTATAGTAAGTTATACCGAGTACGGATTAAAAACAGCATAATACAGCGAACAGGCGTATAATTTATACTAAAGGGGCTAGACTTTAAAATCTCTATTATGGTAGTATTTTGAATGTCTACGCGTGATAAAGGCGAATCATTAGAGATTGGTATTAAGTATTAATTGGTTTCTATTGTGTGAATGTTGTGGATGCTAGTATGATACAGCAAAAAATCGTATTAACTATGATTTCTCTGAAGTCTGAACGGGCTCTCCTAATTTTCCTGACAGTTTCGACAAGTTGATCGAAAGTTGAAAAGTTTTATACAGCTATGAAATGTTAGTAAGATTTTATAATCTATCTATTTGTCTTTAGAATTACGGCACTTAGTCTTAAAGTACAGGCTGAGGCTGGTAAGAATTTTTGGTGAGTGTTTTTCGGACGAGAGTTTAATTTAAACCGATAGGTCGGATGTATAGATATAGGATGACGAGGGAAGCAATGCGTTGGTTTTAAAAAGTCATAACCCGTCGACGGAGTGATATAATTGTTAAAACTCACATAGCCTACTTGGTATGACAAGAGTGGTGACATCGCTGACAAATGAGATTAGAAAATTATTTTACTCGCTCTGAAATTCTTACCAGCCTCTGATAGAATCAATTACCCGCAATGTTGGTTTTGCAGCAGGGGGTGCTCATTGCTCAATCACCAGCTCTGATGGCTCTTTAATAATTAGATCCAGCGATAGTGATTGGGCCAAGTTATCTAACCCAACAGGGCCAACACGATCACGGGCGTTTTGCAATGCGCGTTTTGACACTGCGCAGGAGAGTAACTTGGGTGTAGTACTATTAACGTAAAATAGGGCCATCAACTCCATCCATCAATTAATTCCAAATCTGACAAAATATTTTCTTGTCGTTTCAGATGCAGACCATTTTCTACCACAACTCTAGTGGGGAAAACGCATTTACCGGAAACCTGAATCAAAGAGAAGTTAATCGAGCCATTACTCTACATCCCATTAAGCACCACCTCGATCTATTCCGACTTCACAACCACCTACAGGGCCTTAAAATTCGGGACCTACTTTATAGAAGCCTTCAACTCTATCGCGACATCAATTCGGCTCGAGAACTTTACAAGTGTAAAGAACAGCTGGACCTAGTCGTAGAATCGCAAACTATTAACTTGGGCAAGGCTCCCAGTTTAAATAAATTCGTACCATCTTACGTTGACGAAATTATTAGTTGGGACTTCATCAGCAGAGCCTTATTTTCGGAAAAATCTGTTAATCCTAAGAGGCGGATAGAAGAGTCTTCCAAAAATGCCTTAGAAGATGTGGTAGAGCAAGTTATGGACACTATTAACAAATTTTCTCAACAGAGGGGTAGAATAATAGACTTTAAAGAAATTTTATATGGTTATCGAAAGGTCAACCCATTTTATGGAGTGGATTATATTTTAGATATGCTCTTAGTATACCGAAGATATCGGGGCCGTAAAATGACGGTACCTGTCAGAAGACACGCCTATTTGCAGCAATCATTTAGTCAGCTGCAAGTTCGCGAAGTTCCCGTACTTGAGAATAGCGAAGTTATCAACTTTATTTTACCGCTATCCGGGAGATATGAAACTTTCGTAAGGTTTATGGATAATTACGAAGATTTTTGTCTTAAGAATGATGAAAGAGTTAAACTGATTGTCGTTTTATTTCGTTCAGATGATAACGATAGAATAAACGATACCGTAGCCCTAATCCAAAGCTTGAAAGTTAGGTATCCCTCACACCAATTTGAATTTATTTTAGCCCCAGGCCAATTTTCGAGGGCTACAGCCTTAGATCTCGGAGCCAGACAGTGCAATATGAACAGTTTACTATTTTTTATTGACGTAGACATATATTTTAATAATGAAATACTCGATAGAATAAGATCAAATACAGCCAAAGGAACCAAAGCGTATTTTCCGATAACATTTAGTCAGTACAACCCCAATTACCTTATGGAAAACAAATCCTCGGACCTTAATTATTTTATCTTTCATCAAGATCTAGGATACTGGCGAAGCTACGGGTTTGGTATTGCCGGAATTTACTTATCCGATTTGCAAAGGGTCAAGGGCTTTGATACGACGATTCAGGGATGGGGTAAAGAAGATGTAGATCTCTATGAAAAGATAATCCGTAGCAATATGACGATTATCCATGCTCCTGATCCAGGATTGGTTCACGTATTTCATCCCATAGTGTGTGATACGGGGCTATCGAAAAGCCAGTACGATATGTGCATCGGTACCAAAGCAAATACTTATGGCAGTGTATCAAAATTGTCAAAGTATGTTTCGAATGACGAAACTCTTATGCAGTTATTGAATGATAAGGTGTTTAATTCTGCTTCGATTAAGAAAATAAATTAATACCTATTCGGATAGGTAAGAGATTGGCTTATGGCGGTAATCTCTTATAAATAGCACTAATCAAATGAGCCTTATTGTAAAATATTAATACTGATGCTTAATTTTTATTGAACTTAGCAAAGTTGAATTTTTTATTGTGCGAATGTGACAATCAAAATGTCTCGGGAGAGTTTTATTTATTGACTTGTGCATTTTAATTTTTAATACAAATGCAATGAAGAATTAAAACAGACCAAATTAATAATTTTAACAAGCAGTGAAATACCCATATTTTTAGAGGTATTTAGGCATTTTTAATACTCAAATAATTTATTAATAAAAACAAAAAACACTCCAATCATGCTCAACAAAAAGAAATGTTTAAAATTCCATATTTTATCTACCTAGGAATATATATTTTACGATATTTCTGTATAATTTTTTAAAAATAATTAATGGTTGAGAATCTGAACTAGAAAAAATTTTCTTTGAAATGTGATAAGTATCAAAGCATGGATCTTTCTGCCAACGCTACCAAACATATCTTAAAGTTACGTGTCGTATCCATGTTCTTTGTAAAATAATTATATTCATTTGACAGTCTTTGAATTGGGCTGTTTTGGTCTATGTTTACTCGTATACTCACCCAGGCAGTGACTCACCAAAGTATAATACTCATATTTTAAGTTATGTGTGTGCCAAAATTTTATATTTGTGTGTTGTTACCTTCTGTTTTTAGTTATGAACGTGAAATTTCTGTAATATCTTTTTAGTTTAAGTTATGCTGTTACCCCATAATGTTTAAGTTTTCGAATAGATTATTAGCCTAATAAACTTATAAGTACGGAGTAATCATAAAAACCCATTCCAGCAATAGTATCATTCATTTCCGTCATATACCGAGATTTTCAAATTTCTAAAGTTCAAATTAACTTTAGAAAAAAACATGAATTTTGAATTTATTCGAAATTTAAAATGTTAAGGAAGTAGGAACTGTATTAAGAGAAAAAAAAATACTGATATTCCTGGAGGAAATAGAAAGATATTTTTACACGTTTATAATAATAATTGCTCTAGCGATCTTTGGTTATTACCGTATGTCAGAGAGCTATAAGGTAGCGAATATTCATGATATGATGATACAGTACAACTTTTGAAATGGTTTTTATCCTATACTATGTATCCTAACAGAGTAGGCTACAATCATAAGCAAACATTTTTCATATTAATTTTATATTGTATGTCAGGGTAATTTTTAAGTGCAATAATACTCGTAATCAACTTTACGTTTTACTCTATTCGTGGAACATAATTTTTTAATTATTTATACTTAATAATAAAAAAGTAGTATACTTTTCGTACTACTGCATTATTTTAACCTTATTATTTTACTGGGTTATATACAGGGTGGAGCATAAACACCTGAGCTATTTTATTATTAAATAAAAAAAGATACATCGTAGAAAAACAAAAA
>JAQGBM010000532.1:0-13305 GCA_034698405.1 Symphylella vulgaris | reverse complement strand
AATGAAAGATATCTGTAAAAATTTTAAACATTTTTCTTTGTGAATAAAGATTAGAGCATATTAAAAAAAAGCAAATATCCATCAATGGCGGCTAAAAATCACGTGACAAACAGCTAAAAGAAAAGGTGTATACCACGAGTTTAACTTGATTCCGCACTGGGTAAATTTTTTGGGAAAAAAAAAACAAATAATTTATTATTTTTGAAAATAAAATACACGTAGAATAAAAAATAAAAGGTTTATAAAATTCAAGGACACGCCAAACTGTCAAAAAAATTTATAATACTAGTGACTTCCTTTTGAGGTTCAGGTTAGTACCGGTTAGTACGACCAGGTACGAAACTATTTTATTTTAAAAATAGAAAATTAACTTACCTTTTTAAGTCTAGGCCGTGGTCTAGGCCTAGCTAAGTAATAATAAGTTAATAACACTTAATTCTCCAATAAATGTGCTAATTTAATTCCCATCATTTACATTAATTGCATTCTGTTCTTTTAATTTTTTTAGTATATAAATTTACTCCGGTATTTGGAAAAAGTGGATTCTGGTTTGGGACCACGTAATAAAAATGGGTAGAAGTCTGCTTTATACCGCGTGTACGCGTTAAAAAAAAAATTTTTTTTTTGCCTCTATAAACACAACCCTTTCGCACATGATTTTTTCCTCTCTTTAAATGACTTTTTCCACATGCCGAGTGCGCACATCGAATTTCAAGTCTCTGGGACCATCCCTTACCAAGTGGACCTTTTCGGGTCCACCGGGTCCATATGGACCGAGACCGACACCCATTCGGTCGAAATCTGGTCCCGGTAAGCGAGCGCGCCTCCCAACTCAGCGCTTCACTGCTTCTCTTCTCCAGTCTTCTCTTTCGTTATATTTTTCTCCTCCTGCAAGCAAAATTAGAGTCTGGTGTTCGAGACTACCTGCAGACATGTGTTAGAGGCTAAAAAAAATTTTTTTTTCGCGTGCGGTATAAAGCAGACTTCTACCCGCAACTCCGCGCTTCACTGCTTCTCTCCTCATGCAGATACGTGTTATAGAGGCTAAAAAAAAAATTTTCGCGTGCGGTATAAAGCAGACTTCTACCTAAAAATGTACTACTATACATGAGAGAGACAGAGAGAGGGGTCAGTTTCGAATTACGTTATACAATTTGAATATATTTTAATTTTGCAGGGCCTAAATTACTTAATAATAAAACTATACCCCTATATTACTATTTCAGAAACCCAGCATTACAGTTAAAACCAGTGGCGTAACTAGGTTTTTTTCAGGAGGGGCAAAGTGACAAACTGCCGCCCCTACCCCCCCCCCCCCAAGGGGGTCTGTGGGGCGAAGCCCCCAGCCGGAGTCCAGGGGCGGGGCCCCGGTGGGGGGTCAGGGGGGCGAAGCCCCCCTGAAGCTGAACGCTTTTTCTAAAATTTAGTCCAATTTTGGCTGCTAAAAATGCATTTATTGGGTAAAAATTCATTTCAATTTAGTCTATCAATTTGCTTTAATATCCGCAAATCCGCTATCAATTTGCTTATCCCCTACAAAAATAGGGTAGAAAAATAACCCCGGTCCGGAACTGTAACAACCCCATTTCGCCGAAATACGGCCCTGGCGGTATATAGTATCGAGAAAAATTGCAAAAATTAAACAGATTTTACCTTAGCATGATGCGAAAGGTCCCACTAAATACTGTAGGTTACGGTACTTGGGACTGTCAATCTGTCATGGAATTTTTAGTGTAATATATTCATTATTCAGCTTGGTCAGTAGGCTATAAGCTACCCAATTTTTTAATTTTTGACAGGAACATCCTTCTTTCTACGCTACAACTCTCATAATGGCTAGTAGATTGATCCCAGCAGTTTCAGCGGCGTTACAACTTAACGCGAGTCATATTATATTATGTTTACGTTTATACCCATCATTATCCTACCCCACTTTTTTTTACGGAAACAAAAAGTTGCAAGAATATTATTTTTTGTCTATAGTTTGTAAATCATCTCTAGAAACATGAATGGATATAAATAATGCGCTGTCCAGTGTCCATGACAGTTTAATCCGTTCCAGCTTTACTCCGTATAGGGGAGTAAGAGAGCAGTTGTAAAGTGTAAAATCGGTAAAATAATGCCGACAGCTTTGTCGTTTCGATATCGGTCAGTTATTGTTTATGCTTTTACGATCCCTCGAAGAAATAAGCAGCACCCCTTTTCCTTGAAATCAAAGCTCGAGGATTTCGACCCCAATTATTTTATTCCGAACTAGAATGAGTCAGTAACTTTTTAATTTCTTGAACGTTTTTGAAGCGAAAATTTTTTTCGGGATGTAAGTAAAATTTAGAAAATTTAAACACTTTCCTGCCGCCTTTTTACCGCCCTTTTATCACTCGTTTTCCGCCTTTTTACCACCCAACAAAGCGCTCAGGGGGGGGGGGGGCGGCTCGCCCCCTTGCTCCCCCTTAGTTACGCCACTGATTTTGCCAGCTCAAAGTAATGATGATCTTAAAGAGTGAACACTGTTAGCTCAATTCCTGAGCCCTATGTTTTACAACTTAACTCCTTTACATAACATAAGTTATTACGGTATTTTATGTATAGAGGGAGCAATAGCCTATCCTACTCTAACCCCAAAAAGAAGTAGTATAGGGCACACAGTATCTAGAGGAAGCAAGCGTGATTTCACATGCTACTGCAATCCTTTTCCATATTTTTTTTTTTTCGATCATTATCTGAAATGTTATACCTTACCGAATCATTTGACTCTGGTATGGTTCTTATCAGTGAAGTTTGGACGTTCGTAGAGAACTTAGGCGCCTTCTCGACAGCACGAGATAGACGAGTAGTAAACCTGCGCTAATAGAGTAGATGAAGATGACTGTAGATTCTTTTGGAAGGAAGCATTTTGATATCTCCAATTGATCACTCGTTACAGATATCTGAAATTATAAATAATAGGGATTTGCATGAAAATATCGGCATATATACAATTATTCAAAACACAGCATAGGTTTTTAAAATAATTGTTAGAGTTGCTTACTAATTTTTAATTATTTTCCAAAATACTAAAATAGTTTATCTTTCAATACAGTCATGTCATGTTCAAATTGTAATTTCATTGAAATTTACGTATTTTAAACATGCAAAATGTTTACAATTTGATTTAAAAAAAAATTCGTGGAAAGAGGCTGTTTAGCAAAATCAAATATCTTTGCTATTTCCTTTTAAAAACTTACACAATTAAAAATAAACTAGCAGGGGAATTTTTTTATTTTGCTTTAGTATAAATTATTTAAAAAATAAATTTTAAAGATACAAATTTAATTTAAATTTATATCTTTAGATTGTAAAAAAGACATAAAAAATCTTCAATAAATCGATAGTAACGAACTAGTAAATTTATTTAAATATTTTTTAAAGGGATAGCGTCATTTAAAACTTCTTTAAACAATTGAATTCTTCATAATTAATTATGTTATTAACATTAAAAGATAAATCTCGGTCGATAACGGTTTAATTTTTAGCATTTCTGCTTCTCTCTCGAAGTCCGCTGCCCCGCCCCCTTAAAACCGCACCTTATTTCTACCGTATATGCAATAAACTTACTGTGTGTAGCTTATACCTTTCGGAAATGAACAGCATAATATTAGATATATTATACGGGGTACTGTAATATATCTAATATAATATTATTAAGATAGCCTACTAAATAATTTAGTAGGCTATATTTTTATAGTACTATATTTTTATAGTACTATACTAAATAATTTAGTAGGCTAACTTAATGCATTTATAAGCTTATTTTTAATATGTCAAAATTATGAAATCCACATCACAGTGACTGTACTCAGTCACTTATATTTTTTCAAAAGAAACATCAACTGTATACATAAGTTACTAGCCTCACACAAATGACACTGAAATTTTCCTCCAGGTATAAAATATAAAATGAATTCAACCAAAACAGCAGCTGAGGAGCAACAACCCACAACAAACAACAACTCGACATCAATTTCAACCACAACCTATACTGTTCAAGTTATGGTACGTAACTAAGTTAGATACAGTATTCGTAATCATAATATTCATATACAAATAATGTATAGGTTCAATATGTAATGTATATGTTATTTATTCATGAATTCAGCTAGCCGTGCAACATGAGAAACTCTCGTATATAATCAGGAGTGTATTACAAGGAGTGCGTTACATTCCATTATAGCTTCTGCTGTATGTTCGATTTGCGGATGACTTGTGCCCGAACAATTTGTAACCCGAGCACAAACGAACATATTGCGGGGACGAATTGTTGCGGGGACGGTTGTATTATTGTTTTGTGGGCCAATTGTTTGGGTACGGTATATATAGATTGTTGGGAACGAATTGACCGGGGGACGAGTTATTGAGGACGAATATCGTCCCAAAATCCTGTAGTTCAATGATGCCGAAATTCACGAAACACTCTTTCATTTCGTCCGATGGCGTTTTTACATAAATTATATAGAGTAAACCACCCAATTATTGACACTTAAAGGACTTAGGTAGATGTTTAATTTCCCCATGCAATCATGATGTTGCAGCTTTAAAAAAAACTATTTTCACCAGATTTCAGAGCAGACTTCAAGCTTTCTGAAAATCGGTTTAAAATTGGTTTTTCTACGATATTTAAGATGTTATAGTAAAACAAACAAAAATCATTATATTTTAGACCTTTAAAATGTAAATATCTCAACGGATTTTCATGATCCCTCCTTATACACCATACGGTATTAACTTAAAATGAGAGCGGAGATAGTCTTTAAATGCCTTTAATTTTTTTTCTCGCGATATCGTATAGCGCTAATTAAGTCGTCACCACGGTATAATTTGCGGTAAATTATATAAGAAAGCTCGTTGATTTATAGGAATCAGCATTTTCTGGAATGAAGCAGCACTCCTTGATATACTCCTGGTATTATGTATAACTTTAATATTATATAGATTTTTCCCTATGTAATACTATGTATCTTGATGCAGCTGATGTTGGCCGCTTCTGTTGCAAGACCAACATACAGTAAATCCGAATCCCTGTACAATATACGTGAATGCCGCGACATCAATCATTTACTTCTGCTGTGGTTATATGCGGAGCCCAGGAAAAGTCCTTAATAATTCAAAAACCCTTATAATACACAAATATTATTATTATCCAGTTCCACTAAATCAACTTTTATGCTTTAGAAAAAAAAAATAAAGTAATTTCCTTCTAAAAATGTATATTTATCAACGTCTCTTAAAATTTACGTATAAAAATGTCACGAAGAAAAAGAACTTGGTTGTTTAACCATATCAAGCAAGAGTACGGTAGCCGCGGATACTTTTGGCAGCGTATAGAAAACAAGTAAATTCTCTATAGATAAAGGGCTATGGAAACCGATCAAAATTTTTTAATCGATTACTAGTACCCTAATCGGTCTGATTAGAAACCCATAATATTTTCCTTATATCATTTTCGGAACTGCTGCTGAACCACTTATATTTTCTTCGTTTATTATCATTATTAGTGGATGCTGTTGAGTTCGAACTTTTAGAAGTTCGAAGTTCGAACTTTTTTTAGAACTTTTCGAAAAGTTCGAACATTTTCAACAGCACTAATCATTATTTTGACATAATTAATAAGTACAAAATCCCATTTAAAAACATTTTTAATATTGTAAAGAATTTGTTAATAAAGATCAAATTTAATTAAGTTTGGAAGAGTGTGTGGTCTTACCATGGGATGAAGACGGAAAAAAATTGCTGGGGGGGGGGGTTGCCGTTTCGCGGGGGGAGGGGGGAGTGGTTAAAGGAAACGGAATGACGAGAAAGTCGAGTTTTTTGTTCATTTCGAGGGGGGGGGATTTCACCCCCCAAAACACCCCTCCCCCCTCCTGGCTCCAGCCTTGCAACGGAGAGAAAGTCTATGTGAAGTGGATATATTATACGGTACCGTATAGTTGAATGCTGCAAAGCAAAATCAACTCATGCATGGATGATGATGAGGGTATAACTTATAATATTACCGGTATGTAGTCAAAAATTTTGAGAAAATGTAGCTTTTAATTAATACGTTTAAAATTATATAATCCGCGATGAAACCAGCATTATAATCGATTCTAATCGGTTCGCGATTGTTGCTAGATTCACGACTCTAGTAAAGGATTGTATTTGTATATATACTGGGTGGTCCGCAAGTTACGCAGCGGAGCCTATATGAATTCTTCGCTTCTTAACTCAAGCAGGGTGTTACAAATACACTTTTTTTATGAAATTATTATTTCTGGAGATTTTTAATCATAACTATTTTAACTAAAGAACTGTAAGTGAATTTGAAACACAGAACACATAGGCTCCGCTGCGTAACTTGCGGACCAGGCGGTAGTCTCAACGCACCTGCATGATATAAAAATTCATAATGAAGCGATTTTTAGTTGTTGTGCGCGTGCATCGAGACTACATTTTTTGCTTTCTGTGTACCGACTTTGCGACTTTGTATTCGAAAAGAATTCAAAATATTTAAAATCCAAATATGCTATCACCATAAAGGACATTAATCTGTTTCATTTGATACCAAGATCGACTTTCTTAGAACAATAATTATTATGTTTTCGGAACAGTTTTTTTTAACAACCATAAAAATATTTTTTTTATATTCAATTAGGCAACAGAACTATTTTACAAAAATATACATGTTGGAATGTTTGTTAATACTAATAATTTTTAAGATTATATTTCTGTATATAAGATGATACCACTATTTTTAATCACATTTTCCGCATAATAAGAGAAACGTTCATAATTCATTATTATAAAAGATTCACAGCAGCAAATAATGAGGAATTCTACCGCGCTTCATTAATTTACTATATTTTGAAAGTTAATATTTAATTACTTCAAATTGTCATTTAGAGACGTATTGCAGCATGGATGAAAACTGCTGTGATACAACATTTCCCAGCATGTTAATAATTTCTGACATGAGGGAAGCAAGAGAACAAGCTAACGATCAGAGCAAAGCCAAGTCCCAAGAAATCATTAAAACTGCCTTCATTAATTTTCATGCGAACAACCTTAAGGGCCTGTGTATGTATATATTCATTAACGCCTCATTATGAAACTTTTATACCTTAAAGGGGACAGAATGTTTGATAATGTAAATGTTTTATATAACAACGAATATTTGATCGATGCATTTTGTAATAGAAAACTTGAACCATAAAATTAATGAAAATTGATTTTTTTAAAATAAAACTTTGCAGGCAAGAAATTAATTATACAGTTCTAATTTTTTTTCTCTGGTTTATTTTGAGAAATGTTATAAGGAATAGAAAATGAGCCAATTTGAATAAATTATTATTTATAAAACTTGCTAATAAAAAAAAAATTACAGGGTGAATACTTACCAATGCATGCTGATAAAACACATGCAGTATGAAGACGGTTTTTTTTTTAAATAAACAGCCTACAACTCGTATAGGCTGGCTAGTGGCTACACCACACAAAACGCCTGACCCATAGGACCGAAGTCCTGTAAGGTCTTCCTCCAAACAATTCCAAACAACTCGGAATGCCGGGAGCGGGGTTAAAGGCGCGGGGAATGGGCCTAACAAAGGGGTCGTGGAACAGGTCACCCATCCTAACACTGACCACACCCGACGGAGCTTGACTGTAATCAACAATGGGGAGACCAAACCCCAATGCCTCAGTGGCCAGTGGTCCTCAGTGGTTCAGTGGAAAGCGCGCTTGCTTCTGAATCCGAAAGGTCGGCGGTTCAGACCCCGGCTATCACTGGGGCTGGTAAGAATTTCCGGGTCAGTGAAATTTTTAAAGTGGCAAAATGGCTCCTTCGCATCGATCGACAGTTTAAACCGCGAGGACTTGTGTAGATCCCCTTTGCACTCTGCTGCACATTAAAGAACCCTTATACAAGTCTGTAAATCTTGTCCCTGCTGAGGCAAAATTCAGATTTTAACCCGTCGTCGGGTTATTACCTTTAGTTAAAAAATCAAAAAATCAAACAAACAAACTACTGTTAATAATATTTTTAAATTCAAATGTTTGTATGTACCAATAGGTACCAATAACAAATAAAATTTTATTATATCTTTTATCTTATACTCTTTTTTATTATCGGTAAATACCGGAAGCAAATAATTATATAGGCCTACTCGTACATTTTTAAAAATTTAAGTTAAATTTGGCAAATTTTAAAGCTTTTTTTCAACTATAGTTTCATACTGGTTTCATAACTACTTAAGCTAATAAATACTTAGTCTACCCTGCGTGTGGGAGGCTGATGAGATACAATTAATTAATTAATTTTTCGTATCTCCATAAAAATATAGATTTATAGGCTACAGGATATTCAGTATATAGGCTTAAGTTATTGTAAAAAGTAAGCCTACATTAACCTAAATAAATCTAATGCTGATTGCTGAATGCATATTGAAATGAATACCGGTAGGTTATTATGTTGAATGCGTAATGCAACATTTTATTTTAAATTGAAAGCAGGAGAATTAAATCCAATCAGGAGAATTAAATCCAATTTTACAATACTTATATTCAACTACCAATTTTAATTTTCAAATGCAAATGCATGAAAAAAAAAAAACGTAATTTCAAATCAGATTGAAGTTTTATTCCATTTTCAATACTTTAAACCTGCATCATTAAAACAAAACTACTTTACCATCCATTGAATTGCTAACGATATTATACGTAAAGTATAACAGGAGTATATCAAGGAGTGAGTTACTCCCCTATTATAGCTCTGTAGTGCGATAAAGTCATCATGCAACTCTTTTACGTCCCGTCAGAGGGCGTAATTAATATTAAAAATAACATTCACGAGCTTGCAGCGCCACGAAATCCCACATAATAACGGTGATTTAGGAAAGCTCATGGAATTATTAATCATATTTTCGTATAAAGCACCAGCACCACTAGCGTGTCCAGACTTTTGCAATGAGGAAGGCGAATTCCTAACTGAAGGCATCCCTACCTGTTGACCTTTTTTTGGGTGCAAGTTTGGCAAATTAGGAGAGGTAGTGAAGGGGGTCTGGGGGCGGTAGCCACCCACCGCCGGAGGCGAAAATTGTTTTCAGAAACTAAGTCAAAAGTTGAAAATTTAACATAATTTTGCATCATGCACCGTCTACTTTTCATTAGGCTACGGAGGTCTGGGGGTACAACTCCCGGAAATTTTTAGAAAATTTTTTATAAGCTATGGTGAAATTAAATAATTATGCATGGACCGTCGAAGGTAAAAAAAAATTTTACAAAAATTAAGTCAAAATTTGAAAAATTTGAAAAAATTTGGTGAATTTTTATTCTTGAGCGGGCGGTTGACACACACTTTCGATGGGCGGGGGGGGGGGGGGGCAACCGCCCTTCCCCTTGAAACCGCTGGTGTAAAACACTCCTTGATATACTCCTGGTAGCAGGGAAAGATGTAATTTTGAAATCCCGATACAGATCTATAAAATAAAACATTACAGGATATAAGGGTACCGGACTACCGGTATATAATATATCATATACAGATTTTGAAATGATATTGATATAGCCTATAAAGGTGATCAGTTTGATATCTTCTTTCGTACTATACACAAATTCCAATTTATCTATAGAAATTGATGCTCTGTACAATAACGAGGCATGCTGCAACCAAAGTACCGTATTATTATATCGCTCGTATGAAAGCTCCCCAATTATCCACTTAAAAAATAAGCGAGGATATTTCTTTATTAAATGTAGCTTGAATATTAATGAAGCATGCAGTAAAAAGGCTTCCCTATAATATTTACTAAAGACTCTATATCATAAAGGCAATAATATTTTACGCTCCTTTGGTTACTCGTTATATATAATTAAATTGCTCCAATATTAACTTATTATAATAATAAGGGAAATATGAGATTCCCTATAATATGAAAGGAAAATTAATAAATACTTTGTACGAAAATGAACATGAAAAAAAAAAACACCGAATTACTTTGTTCATTTTTCTAACATTATTTTCATATTAATTATTATTATTTTAGAGATGTGGAAAGGGATATAAAATAATATAGTGATGATTTATATTGAAATTACAAAGAAAATGTATGAAATAATTCCTGTAATGGGTTTTAATAAGTACCATACTCGTACGGTATAATACAGATTAGCCTTTTTTTATTTTAACTATACTAACAGCAAACATTACCTGTAGCTGTAGGCCTATATTTCATACAAACCATTTCTTAGAATAATTTTTTTTAATGAATTCAGATTATATTTTTTCACTTTTTTTATTCTTCATAAACAATAATAATACTCGTATTGTCTATGATGAAGAATTTTCATTGTACCATGAAAGAATAATTCTTTCATTGTAGCCTATATAATGAAATTTTATAAAAAATGTATAATTATGAATTTTTTTATAAAATTTCATTGTACCATGTATTATTCTTTCTTGGTACAGTTAAATTAAAAAAAAATTTAAATAAGCTAGAATTTGAAAGATAAAAAAATGATAAATATTTAAAGTATAGTTAGGCGTAATAACTTACCGGGTAGTAGGCCTACTGCATAAGCATTTTAGGAAAAAGACATAGGCTATTAACGTTTGGGTGTTTTATAGACTATAAGTTATG
Organism: Symphylella vulgaris; assembly: GCA_034698405.1. Lineage (NCBI taxonomy): Eukaryota > Metazoa > Arthropoda > Symphyla > Scolopendrellidae > Symphylella > Symphylella vulgaris. The sequence continues at coordinate 2,656 of JAQGBM010000532.1, read as the reverse complement.
ACCTTCCTGTATTTATTTAAAAAATTACATCCATTGACCTGAATAAACTTATTTATATACCGGCATATTTTAAAATTTAAATTAATACGGTATAATAAAAATTATATTATATATCGTGCCTCTTCCCAGTGTTGAATCAATCTTTTATATAGGACTTTTTCCAGTATTTATTTTTAAAAATTTTACAAACTTGGCCTGAATAAAATTATTTTCATACTTTAAATTAATACGGTAATAAAAGTATATTATCGCGCACCCCTTTTCCAGTGTTGAGTCGAATTCTACATAATATATGAATCAATAAAATGTACGAGTATGTTCTATTCCATACGGTATTATATACCCCGTATTTTATTCATATTATATCGAAACATCCATGTTAGTATCTATTATAGGCTGTATTTATTTCTTTTGAATAGCGAACTTGGCTCTTCTTTTGCATTATAATATTCAATTCACACTTTGTAGAACATGCTTCAGAACATCGTATGTGTGTCCTTGTATAACTTATCTTAAAATGATGATGCCAAGGAAATAATTCTCATTCACAACAATATGTGAATCGCGTGAAGATGGTCATCATCACCACGTTCATGTTGTTCGTCGTATAACGTTGCCAAGTTCTTGACTTGAAAAGTTCTTTATCACAATAATATACGTAAGTTATACGAGTTTATATACGTATACCAATATGTTTGTTATGTAGGCCTATAGATTACAAACTAAAGTTCAATTTTCAACTCGTTTGTTTGTTGATTTGATTTTTTAACGTCGCGGTAAGGCGACAACGAAGGTCATAACCCGACGACGGAGTGAGATTTTAATTTTTGGCCTCAGGGACAGGATTTACAGACCTGCTTATGAGGGTTCTTTAATGTGCAGAGTGCAAAGGGGATAAGACCTCGATTAAAACTCTCTTAAATTTTTTTATAAAATATTTATAATTAAAATTTAAGATCGTTGAAGTTCAACTGCCATATTTTCAGATTAATACAGGGCCCAGGATACACTGCAGTTATGCTGCGCACTATAATATGGGGGTAGTTGATGCCCATTCTTATCATACGTCATGATCAATTGTCCGCGCATGTGCACAACTTCTGGGCAAGCGCAATAGCAAATCTACAGCACCAAGACCCAGGTTAAGCCTATAACTGCTGTAACATGTAGTCAATGGAAGACCCAATTACATGAGGAGTATAGACGTGTTCGATCAATGAGAATGGATGGCTATATGACAGCTCTCTTACTCCTCCAGCGACATTAACCTCCAGTGCATCCTGATACAGCCTATACACAAACTGCGCTCGATTCGTGCTCTGGGGACTGTCTAATGCCTATCTACACCTGTCTCCAGTTACGTATGTAGTCACAAAACATCCTGATTGGTGCAAAATAAAAATTCACACATCAAAAAGTTTTTTGTACTAGGCCTACTGGAGACAGTACACAAAGCACTAATCGAGTCTAACTAAACAGTAGACAACATTTTGCGTTCATGGTGGAAATTCTCATTTGTTTTCCTAAATATATACGACGCATGCTTGCCCTTTTCTCCGTTAAAAACAAAAGAGAAACTACTACATTTCCTGCTTGATGCCAAAAGTGAAGAGATAAGCAAACATTTACTATCAGCAGCAGGTGTTTTAAGACGGTACATTGTTTATGTTGAATCAAACTCAAAGAATTTTTCCTCAGAAATAACAAAGACTAGGTACACACTCTAACTTGTACCATATCTTGACTAAACAACTGTGACAACGATGACATCGCACAATTTATGAAGTACGTAAAGTTGTATTATTATAGCCTACACGTTATCAGCTGCAGTAAACTCACATTATTAAGTTTTATATTACAGTAATATTATAAAAAAATTTAAATTATATTCAGCCTAGATTTTTTTGGGAAAGTCGTTAAGGATAGAAAAAGAATTAATCCATATTTTGTAAATCAAGATTTACTTTCTTCCATTTCAAAGAATTTTTTCATGACTTTATAAAATTTATAATTTTTGATAAAATTAGGTTAAAAATTAATACGGAGTATTAAGGAATAAGCTTATTGTAAGGAAAAAATATATACCGTGCTGTATTAAGGAATAATGATTAAATAATTATGAAAAAATATATTAAGAAATAATATTTACTTTAGGAATCTTAACAGAAGGGAGTAAAATTCAAATGAGAATTAAAATTATTTAAAAAAAACTAATTCAACTGAGCAAGTGATCATTTATTTTTTATACAAATTTATTTTTTATATTTTTTTTATAAAAATTACTGTATAAAAATTAAAATTCGTATAGAAATCAAAATTAATATTTGGTACTAAAATGTTAATAAAATTGTTTTTAATAACTAAATCATAAAGAATGGTGGTATTCTTTATGATTTTTTTGTGTGTTTGTTAATAACATTTTAATACAAAATATTATTGGCACTTAAAAAATTTAGTTAAAATTATTTTAATCAAAATTAACTTATACTTAATAATTTAATAATTGAATTTAATCTAGGCCTAATTATTTTATTTCTAATTTTTACCAAAAAAAAATGTAAAGCAAAAAAATGTCCTTAATTTAATAATTATTCCTCATTCTTAGGTCATTTTTTCCACACAATAAAATCTATAAAAAACAATTTATTGCAACAAA
>JAQGBM010000531.1:0-13307 GCA_034698405.1 Symphylella vulgaris | reverse complement strand
GGAAGGGGCGGCCCCCAGGCCCCCCTTTAAATCCGCCACTGCCAATTTCAGCCATGATTCCTGATAGTGAACACTAGGTATTCGTTACCGGCATTAAATTCGTAAAAACAATAATAAAATCAACTATGTTGAGAATTAGTGACTGATTATTCAAGAATGAGAAAATTCCGACTGATTTAATGTGATAGATTTATCTTTATCTTTGTACTTGCACAATTCGCAAAGAGGAACTCGAAAGGAAAAATATGAACTGTAGTCTATAGTCTTCTTCGTAATGGTAATATCAAAATGCCAGCAGCATCAGTGACACGAGGCTTAGGTCATTCCAATGTTGACGAAAGTTGAGCTCTGTCTGACACTGCCTTCCAGATTCAGTACAAGTTTTATATGGAATCTATAGATATAGTCTGGCCACGTCTTTCTTAAGGCTGCAGTCTCTGCCCTTGTCCAAGACTTCTTTTAGGAAAGTACTTTAAGTACTGGAGTAAATGGGAAAGTACAACCTATAGTTGGAAAGAACAAGAAAACTGCATAAAGTGATTTTATGTTGGCAATGGAATATGGGAGTTTAAACACTTCCATCAGCATTGTCATTGCAAACTGCTCTATATCACAGTAGCTTATTATTATTAATTGCTCAAAGTGTTTCCTTAGTTTTCAAGATCTTAAGACTGATTACTTGCATGTCAAACGAATAGGGCCAAAAAGAACCTTTGACATGTTTATAACACCACCCATAGTGGCGTATACGTACTGTATAAGGCAGGATTTCCTTGAGGCAGAAAGGGAAATGAGAGAAGGAGTTGATAGGATAACTTTTGTTTTATATAGCTGTTCTACTAACTTAAATAGTGCTTTCCAAGCATTCTTATTTCTGTTTGTGTTCTATTTGGATACGGAGTACCCCCATAGTATTATAGGCTAATTAGTTCATAAAAGAATATAATGTAGCATACCGGTATTTGATAGACTACAAAAACCTATTATAGGCTACTGTATAGGGCAAACTATTAATCAAATAGCCCAGCTAACTGAAAGTCCATCATGCAATTGGCAGATTGGTATTTATAAAATAATTGAATTTAAATTATTAGCCTTTTGCCTATTACGGGGTATAATCCTATTAAATTATTCATATTACATTTGTTAGGGTATAAATTAATTATAGCCTGCATGCGGCGTATACCATTTTTGATATACCGGTACCGATAGCTAATTATGGCTGGAATTATAAGTAAGTTAAATTTTTAGGCTTTTGTGGATTAGGATAATTTACTGGTATATATAGGCCTACTTTTAGACCATGTTATTTTTAAAATGGTCGGATTGTGGTCTCTGCCAAAAACATCCTATCCAGTATCCGGCAGGTATTATTAATTTAGGTAACTACGAGATAATTTAGCTACAGGTACAGTAGGTACAGTATTTCTGTAACCCTATAGGCCAATATAAAGGGGGTGTAGCCTTTTTAAGTGTTTGGTTAGTCTTATATACACTATAACATATTATCATGAGTCTATTTCCTTACATAATAATATTCATGATATTATGCATAACTTATTGCATACACTATAACATATTATGCATAACTTATTGCATACAGGTACGCTGGTACGGTATAAATGTTATAAAAATAAATAAATAAAATGCAATTGCAATATTTATAACACAAACTTGCGAAAACAATTATTATTAAACCCATGACCAAAAATACAACAAACTAAAACCAGTAGCCTACTATAGCTGTATAATTGGTTTTGGTTTTACAAACTAAATAAAATAAAATATACGGTATATAAAATAATACAATTTAGCTTTACAAAAAGTGACAGATTACGCTTCTTAATTTAGCCACTTTTGTAAAGCTGTATAGAATAACTTTATGTGATGTCTTTTACTTTAATTGCCTTTTAGGATTTATTTTGCTATCTATATACAGCCTCACACTAATAGGTTTCAATACAATTTACACATTATGCAAAATTGATTAGGCTACAGAGAGAAACTGAAGAGATGTAAATGAAGGTGTGCGATGGAACATTAACAACTTGGTAAAAAGGAGAAACTAGTTAATTTGTAAAAGTGCGTGTTTCCTGGAGGAGGAGCTGAGAACGTGTAGCTGCTATTTGTGTATGTTAATATAAGCTTTTAGTACCATATAGCAAGGTGCTGCTGTGCTGGAGGTCACGTAGTGCCACTGGATAATACTATTAACGAAAACAAATAATTCAAAAGTCGCAGCGCGTAGCCTAATCATATATTAGGGTAAATAATTAAAAAATTAATAAAGTTTCCTAAGTTAGTTCGTATGTAACATTTTGACCAACTAATTAACGCAGTATAGGCTGTATTATACAAATACGCTTAAGCCATGCGCTTAAGCTACTTAGTACTTATTCTCTTTCTTCTATATGGTTACAACTAATCAACCCCCCCCCCCCCCGCGACGATGTCAAGGAATGGTTACTTTAAAGACGTTGGATATACTGGTAGTGCATAGGTGACAGACATATAGGAAATTCAATGTTAAAAATTAAAGTATATTAAGAAAGTTGCGATTTATTTTTCTATGATATTTCCATTTTAAAAATGTCAGGTCACGGCCGAAATTCAGGGGATATAAACCTCAGAAATTTGTATAGGTTTCAATAGTTAAGCAAGCACATTTTACCCAACTTTAGAAGCTAAAATCTCCGGAATTTCCTATACACGATTGCAGCGTTTTTATGTTACCGTACTAAACGAAAGATTATATCTGTAAAAATGTTAAACATTTTTCTTGGTATTAAATAAAGATTATAGCATATTAAAAAAGAGCAGGCCGCCGCCAATGGCGGCTAAAAATCACGTGACAAACAGCTAAAAGAAAAGGTGTGGGGTATACAGTATAGGTGACGTAGATTTTTAAATCGGTAAAATAAGCATACCGTATATAATAATATAATAATATAAGAGTATATACAGAGTAGGTTAGCATTTTTTCAAAGACTCAATTGAGCATTTTAGTCTTATCTTATAAGCTGATCGAGCTTAGATGGATGGTCAACGTCTGCATGACCTGTGATTGGATATAACTTTAAGAACTGGATCTCTTTCTAATAAACTTATAGAAATAACTCTCTGCAGTCTGTCACATTACTAACGTATTAATTTACCTTTTGTATTCATATTGTTGTGGAAATTATAACAGCAGTGTTGGTTTACGAGCATCTGAATAGGAAATGTTATTGATTAAAACCACGGACTCTTTTAGCATAATAGAGACTGACAGTGTGTGGACAGGTTCCAAATTATTATATACTTTACATACACATCATATTATACTTGACATGCGTATCTCATAGAGTCATATACCTAATTATTGCCTACTGCGTATATACGTGTTCATTAATAAAACAGACAATATCTGCATAAACCCATGTGCAGACAGTAAAGAGATATACAACACAGTAGGTTACGATTAATAAAATGAAAGTAGCATGTACTCGTTTTGTGTAAATACAGTAATTCTTCAGTTTGGCTTGTCAAAACTGTTAGAGTATAATTAATACTCGTATATATTAATTGCACTAATGGGAAATACTTTTATATAGCATATCAGCACAACAATCCTAGTTAACGTATCTTATACGGATTCATAGAATATGAATAGAGAAATGTTACATTTAATTTACGAATTTACTATTATACATGCAGCATAGTGATCGAACGGTCGAATCTATAGGTTATAGGTTAAACCTTCCTTACTCGTTAGTGCCAGCTTCAGCGGGAGGAGGGATAGGGCCAAATTTAAACAGGTCCTATATATACGTATAGTGTGGGAGGGAGTTCAAAACCTAATCGAGGTCAACGTTTTCAATTTTTAACGTCCTGCCCCTTTCGGTTCAAAATTATTGATAATTAAGTTTCTGACCCAGAAATAAAGGGCGTTGGATCGTGAATCGAAAGTGTTAAAAAAATTTGAAATTTTTTTTTCCTATACTCGTATGTTGGAGATTTTTTTCCCTTCTGATGAGATTTCCGATAAAAAAATGATAGGTCGTAACTGAAAAAATTCCGAAGATGTTATGTTTTGAAGTTGGTAAAATATTTGTACTTCCATATTATATAAACCTATAATTATGTACAAATTTCTGGGACTTGTACTCTTACAAATTTCGCCGGTGACCTAAATTTTTAAAACTTAAATCTTATCAGAAGGACATAAGAAAAAAAAACTTTTTTTTATACTTTCATTTTTAACATGGGATTTCCTATACCAGTCAATCATCCGCAATCCAACGCCTTAATCCTATGTTGGAGGAAAGTCACCCAAGGGGGTGCTGGTGAACTCTCATCTCCTGGCGTCGAACCTGGGGGGACCCTGGAAAGAAGAAATAAGTAGGTCGATGTACGAGTAATTTGTACCCTCTCTATACTTGCAATCCTTCACAGCAGGAAATTCAAAACTTTATCTAACATTAAAATTATTCTTTCCCTTCTATGTTGGTTTAAAAACTAATACTTTCAATTTTCCTATAGAACGAAGTAATTTTATGCCAGTAGCAGTATACTCTTTCATTTTATTCCTCTCATGAAACATGTACCTACAGATGAAGACTATTATACAAATTTCCTAGTTTCATTATGTTACGATTGATAAAAGCAAAAAGCAGAGTCGGATATAAAGTGCAATGCATCCCCTGAGTACAACCTTCAGGCTAGCTAGTTTAATTCTTTTTGCACACACTTTTTCAATTATATTGCAGCAGAATAAGAAAGGAACAGAACAAAATCAGTTAATTCGGAGTTGGAAAAAAATGTGTTAGCCTACTAGGTATAATAATTATGGTATAGATTAGAAAAAAAAGTTAAAGTTACCGTAATAATTAGATAATATGTATTTATAGCTTTTAATTTGCTGTAGCCAACATTTAACGAATATGAATGGTACCGTATATAATAGGTTTGGTAGATAATATTATGTATATATAATGCATTATAAAACCTTAAAGGTCCCTGTCTTGGAGGAAAAAAGAGAGATGAAATGAAATGGAAGTTGTCCACAATCGAGGTTCATCTGATTGTGGACAACTCCCATTTTCATTTCATCGCTATTTTTCATTTTCGCTCGACGGAGGAAAATAAAAGTGTTTCTTTCGCATACCTTAAAAAGAAAACAAAAACGTAAGAGGATTAAATAGTTTAGTTATAGGCTAGCTTATGATACATTGATACATGAGCATACAATAGGCTAACATATGGTTTTCATTGAAATCTGGACAATTTGAGTTGTAAAAGCGGAAAAAACCTTTGAAAATAAAAAATGTTCCATTAGAGACCACCCCCCCTCCTGGCGATAGCCCCTGATATTAACTTACTCGTTAGTTGAATTCACCCACGGACGTTGTACGAATTTGACAAAACATTTTTTGAAACACAATATTTTGTTAGTTTTAAAACTAGCCTAACAAAAAAACGTTTATGCCTATACTTTTCAAACCCAACAACTGGTTTGACAAAAGAATAACTTAATAAATTAATAATTACAAGTATTGAATTAACAATAGGCTAATAATTTAAGTTTGACCTATAATAAACTTATATTGTAATAATATTTGTACTGTATATATAAATTATAATATTATTTGAATCACCATTTTCTGTACATCATTGCTGTGACTTAACATATACGTACCTCGTATATTCCGCAATCTACCTCGGTATACTCTTACTTATTATACCAGTATTATTGACTATGCCCGTATAATTCTATAACCTAAGTAATTCTCCTGAAGTGTGATCACAATAAGACGATTGAATACATTTTTCCTCGAAGCTTGTTATAAACGAGTTTAACTTTATACAGCGACGGTATAAAATTAGGCTATACTGCTGGTATAATATATAAAAAAATATATTTTTTCTCATCTCATTTTGTACACATTAAAGCGGCTTTCATTCCCGCAAGTTTCATCGGAAGGGTTTTTTCTTTCTTTTCTTTATCCAATTATTCTTTTCAAAATAAAAATGTTTCTTCCTATATTATGGATCTGATAGAGTAACGTATTGTAATATAACACTCTCTGAGCAGCTCTTAACAATTTCATTGTTCACAAGACAAATTGGCTCAATGTGAGACAGTTGCCGGAATTCATACATAAAACCATGCCAAGAGAGTTTTACCATCATTTTGCATTTTGCCTTTTCCCCCTTATAATATCGCTTAAATGGACAAGAAAAAAAGTTACTCTAATCTATTTTTGACACGCTCTCAATTTTCAAATTCTAACCCCCACCCCCTAAAAAATGCATCGAAAAATCGGCATTCGCTTCAAATATTAGGCTACTCTATCTTTTTTTCTCGGGATTTTGGTTCTTTATTTCGATATATACGAGAATAATATCCTTTCATCGTAAATATATCTATTTCCTTGGAAAAAGGAATTTTATTATCGGAAAGAAATAAAATATACTCAGTGGAACAGGGCCGTATAGAACACTTCGAGAATATTGTAGTGGCTGTATCGTATTAAAGTGAGCTGTACTAGTCTATAGCTCCGAGAGCTGCAGCTTCTATAAGATAGAGAGAGGTTCAACGTGTTCTAGTAATTATAGATTATATTTCAAGATCTATACAGCATCTGGATTTGAAGTTAGGAAATCCATTTTCCATATCGTAATTTGAAAACTGAATATCGCTCTGCAGTGCACTCTATTATGGTATAACGTTATTGCGGGGGAATCTATTGTTTACGCTTACTCGTTTAGTATTGCAAAGAATGAAAATGGTGCTCACGGTATGTACAGTAAATAACTTCTATACCAGAAAGTATATATTATACTGAATATTCTACTCTGATGTATCATCAGAACTTACTATTTGCTTACTGTAATATGAAAGAATACATTAAAACTTATACAGTATATCTCTAGGCTACCTACTGTAGACTGTCTTAGATGTAGGTTAACCAGTAAATTATTATTATTTTGCTTTATATTCATGTACCGTATGTATTTTAATGTGTTTTAACACTCGTTGAATGATAATACGGTAAAGTATATACTGTATTTCTTCGGCGATACATTTTCTAGTAAAAGACTATTATTTATATATTATATTTTTGGCATTATTATTGTTGCAGACACCAATACCGGTATGTAAGAGAAACCTTTGCTGCCTTTGAGGGCGATGTGAATTAATTTGAATCGTATAAATTGATCAGTGATAAAGATATAAGATGATAAATATCCACGTTACGTAATTGGAAGAAAAAAAACCTTTGTCAAGGAAGAATAAACAAAAGAAAGCTTTTGAAAACCACCAAAGAAATCAAGGTCATGATTCGGTCATGATGGAGTGAAAATAAGTCAATCATGGATAATATGAGCTAAGTATCAAATCCCTCCAACTCCAAATTCGAAAATTTTCAGGAAACCTAAAAAATGTATATTTTCGTATCTAAAGATAATGAACTAATATTTCGTTAATGAATGAATAAATATAAAAAGAATAGAAATTTATTAGTTTCTAAATAAAAATCCTGTTACACAACTTTTAATTTTATAACGAATAATAGTTTGAAGATGGCGGATTTTGTTGAAAACCTAATAACTAAATAAAATGTTACGGATATGGGGGCTTTTGATGCAAAATGGTATATTCTGATAAGCAGGTCACATAGGAACAATAATAAAAAAAAATTGAAAATTTTGGAGATGGCGGGTTTTTATACTAAGCTCCTCGCCGGCCGTCACTCATTCATGGTTGAAAGACAAAGTTTGAAGCTGATGTTCTGATTGCACACTCATTATTCGTAGCATCGGTTGACTTTAGATGGAGCAAAAGTCCATCCATCCATCCATTTTCAAACCCGCTTACTCCTTTCGGGTCGCGGGGGCAGCAGCCCCAGGATGGTCTTCCAATGGTCACGTTCTTCCGCCACAGAATCATATCTTCAGGGGGGAATCAAAGGCGTTATCTTCACCGAGAGCTTGAATGTTGCTCATCCACTTCGTTCTCGGTCGTCCCACCCTTCTCTTTCTCCGTGGCTTTGCCAGAAGGACTTGTCTAGAAAGTCTCTCATGCGACATTCTGACCACGTGTCCAAACAACCTCAATTGCGATCTTTCAATTTGGAGAAGATAACGGCTCGATTCCAAGAGAATTCCGGATGAACTGCTACTACCCCCCCGGAGAAACCTCATTTCGCCCGCTTTTATTCGCGATAATGTTCTTTTGGTCATATTACCCAAGATTCATGACCATAGGTGAGGATGGGAGTGTAGACTGACTTGAAGACCGATAACTTCACTTTATTGCGAAGTTCATTCTTCAGTACCACAGTACTGTATAGGCCTACATTTGAATTTTGTCTTTTGTTGCATTGGAAATTAAGATCGACCTCAGTATGTTATAGAGTTATAATAGACGAGAACTCTTGTTAGTTGTTACAATTACTCATGCACTGGTTAATATTAAATATTCTAGCCTATTACGTTTAAAACAAACTGCTTGGTCAGCCTATACAAATCGTCAATTTTATTTTTGTGTTATTATGATTCTCACCAGATGGCAAATAAGTCAACCGACGATACGAATAGAACTTTGGTAGCCATTTTTATATCCCAACCATCGTATAAGAAGAAAAATCCAGTTCTATGTTCTTCGTCTTTTAGTTAACATGTTTCTTTTGATAAACTTAATTCGATAATATCGTACACAAAATCCATCTCGAATTGAAATCATCTTCTACTCTGTATATACTGTTATTACATGGAAAACTATTTTATCTCTGGCTATAATATACGGAAGGCCACGGCGCAAATCGTGAGCTGATTAACCACCACTGAAGTTTTCTCTGCATTCCTAAGAGTACCACACTCCGTTTAAGTGGCTCCCTCTTGTGTTAGAGAACGAGAAACTCAGTGCTGTGGCCTTCCGTTTAGCCTATAATTACTGTATATGCGTTACATTCTCAATCCTCATAGAAATAGATTCAACGACAAATAACTTACTTTATATAATTATGAAATTATATATAGGCCTATAGAGAATAAAACAAAGAATAAATGATATCCAGAGAATATGTGTTGTTTTCTCTATAATTATTCATTAATATAGAGAAAAGATTATAATGTTTGCAGTATATATTTTTGCCCTCAGGTTTTTTTTTTTTCGTGTGCATGGTGTTTGGTTACCTCAGGCAAAAAAAAAAAAAAGATAATGTGTTCACTGTGATTCCGTTTTTAATGTGATACCACAAAATAATGCTGAACCAAATATGAGTATAAAGATAGTAATAATATGTTGTGAATCTTTTACTGTGGTATACACGTAGCATTTTATATCTCTGTGGGGTAATTACAGAATACGATTATAATAGACCATTTTGCCTGTTGAAGACTTGGCAAAATACATAAACATTTCTTCAGTTTGTATATTTTCTGTTCATTATAAAATATTCAGTACGGTACATATAATGTAAAAAAAAAATATAACGACACAGTTGCCAACCTTAATGTACCGGTATATAATAATCTATTGTGGTAGATTTATACACCTCCCCACCATTAAAAATACTTTATGGTTGTATACTGTAGTATTAGGATATGTTCAATATCAAATAAGAAAGAATGCATGATAATATAAAAAATATTTAAAGTGAATGTAGCATGACCCAAAAACCAAAATTGTCCATATAGTTATTATTAGCTTAACTTTCCATCATGGGGTATTTTGATCTTTTTAAAATTTAATTCACTTCAAGGTCACAAAAAAAGCCTTTAAAAAGCAGACAGTCTGATCGATTATCAATGATCATTGAAGTTCGGTTCCCTTTGCCAACTGGTGTATGATGATCGTATGTGCCATTTTAATGAAATAGCCTATATTGCCCCAAACTGACACTCAGGGAATCGAATTTCGATGGTTATGACGTCAGAATATGACAGTTATAAAGGTTTTATTATGTGCCTTTGGAGTGGGATTTTTAAAAACAAATTCAAAATATACATCATGAAAAGGGAGATCATTGTATTGTCTATAAACTAGGGATTTTTTTTTAAATTACCAATAAGAATAACCTACTACCATCTACAAAATTTTGTTCATCGCAAGCGTCATCTTTATTAATTAAAATTCTACTTCACCACAATAATCAGCTCCTTTTTCTTATAAATTACGCTTACTTTATCTACGTTGTATATATTGTATTTTTATAATATGAAGATAAAGTAAGCATAATTATAAGAAAAAGGAGCTGATTATTGTGGTGAAGTAGAATTTTAATTAACCTACTACGGTACCACTTCTGTACTACTTTTTTGTATTCTACCAGTAGCTACACTGCTACAGGCTACAGCTACAAATATTTCTGTGGTCCACGATGCGTTTTATTTAACGCCCCCTTTAATCCTTAAAGATCCTATAAGGCGTGGTGGTCCATGCCACTCCAATGACCCCATATACTTTCCAACAAGAAAGTCCGAAGAGTAAAAGGCGCGAGAGGGCCACAAATAAAAAACAATGACCATGCATACAACTTGCCAGACAGACACCGTATAATAGACATAACTTGATTTTTCTCCTACAAAGCTACAGTGAGGTGCTGAGCTAAGTCGGATTTTTGAAAAACAAGTCTCGCTGGACTTCAGAAACATTCTGTAGTACCGCACACTTTTTATATGGACGATCAAAGTACTTTTTGAATATAATAGGTTTGGTTTTTGATTATATGATACCGAGTTGAAAAATAATGTATATCGTAATATAGAATCTGAAACTTGCCAAACCAAACACTGTATCATATTATAACACGAGCATTACTAACTTGCCAATTCCAATTCTCGGCACCGTTCGAGCGTTGAAACGGTTGCATTTCATTGTTATCTGAGATAATGTAGCCCATGGGCATAAACTCTTGTTTTCTCTGAACTAACAAATGCGAAGAGGATGGGGGGCTACCTTTTGCTCTCACGCTTTCCGTTTGCTTGCTTGACGCGCCAGCGATACCATCAGTAAGTAGCTCCTTTTCGCCTTAGAATAAGCGAAAAAAAAAGAACAAAAGCCACCACGTTATAGGCTCATCATATTTTTAAAGCCAACGTTTGCAGAAAACGAGAAAGAGGAATTTTCCGGAAATAAATTTATAATATATTATTTTATGCGTAATCGTAAAAATTATACTCCAGGCACTACTCCATGGTGTAGGACGATAATACAGAGATTTTGAATTTAATTATGGTAATAAATAAAAATTTCTCCAACAAAAGGACAATATTATAATGTTCTGCTTCTGTCAGAGAAAGTTTGTTGTACCGCAATTACATTTATCACACGGGTTTTTCCCCCCTTGAAAATATTACCGAATTATATGATCCTTCCTATTGTTCATTAATTAATGAAAAAAATTCGCACAGTGCCGTGAACACAATCATAGGATCTGGGGGTTTGTGCTATACGATAATGTTATTGAGTTAAGTCGGAATTAACGTTATATTTGAGAGAGATTTATTTTATACGTAGGTTATGACTGCACTCGTAATGCAGCGGCACAATAGTTCATGTGAGGTTTCCTTCATTCAATGGAACGAACATTACATTTTTAGCATTCATGGTTCATGCAAGAGGCCATATAAAATATTTTTGTGAACTTTTAAACTTGTTATAATACGAATAGTCGTACCAGTATTCACATTCCATATCCATTATCCATATAGCCAATTCTGTAAAGTTATAGTGTTTCTTTATAATACTTTAATTACTGTTTCTTTATAATACTTTTATTATTGTTCTACAATATCTGATGAATTCAGTAGCCTATAGGATATTAATAAACACCATTCTCTTAATCTCTTAATATTGCAGCATTATAATAGACTGATCAGCTTGTTACATCCTTCTGAAAATATTCTATAAGATAGCCTACATAAGCAAAAGTTGATGACAGAATTACAGAGTATTTTACCGAAAAGTACCTTTTTTAATAATATAATTTTTACAATGTACGGTTAGACTGGTATAATTTTCAGAAATTCTGTCAGCATATCATATTTTTGGGGAATTTGAACAACATAGGTTTTCTAACATGAAAAAAGTGTGCTGAATTAAAAAAAATATGTTGTTTAATTTTCGGCGCATAGTTTGGCCGCCATCTTGGAAAATGGCTGCCGTTTGAGACATTTTTGGATATTGCACGCAAAATACGCAATATATAATTTTTTTCGCTCTGGACATTTTTAGAGATGATAATACCCAGAACGGTTGATAAATAACGAAGTTATGAATATTTTAAAGAGCACTCCATTATAACTCTATGATCCAAATATGCCATGTTAGTTCTATGTAACGCATTTTTGGATATTGTGTTCAAACTACAGAAGTATATCAATTATTCTTATAATACCGGTATGTTTTTGAAGATGATAAAATGGATTTAAAAAATCAAAGATTTAAAAAATCGGTTAATAAATAAAGAAGTAGCGAACGTTTAAAGGAACGCTAAATTCGGCTAAATTTGCTGTTACGTCCAAATAATGGTTTCTTTTAACGTTCGCAACTTCTTTATTTAATAACCGATTTTTTAAATCCATTTTATCATCTTCAAAAACATATATTCTAAGAATAATAGGCATAAATCCCATAAAATTTTTAATGCACTAAAAAGGCCGTAATATTAAATAATAGTTACTATTAAAATCATTTATGAAGAAAAATGTAAAAATTTGGTAATAATTCATTAATTTTAAAGCATTTTAAAATGAGAAAATATTTGAAATTAGCCATGTGACTGTAAACGACCGTGACGTAAATTATTAGATAACGCAAAAACGCGAGGCTGTCTCGTGAAATCGTGCAGTCTGCTAAGCCGTCTGCTGCTTCTGGTAAAGTAAAGGTAAAAACACCCAGACGTTTTTAGCGGGGGTTAATATTTAGCTCTTGTTTTTGTTAAAATAATAATTATGGCTATTAAACTCGACCAAGGATTTTCATTGGCACTTCAAGTAATCTTCCAAAAGTGGACTCGCTAATGATCGCCGAGTTTTTTCCAATGATTGCTTTCCCGCCGCTGAATTTCGTGGGGTCAAAGAAGTGAAGTAAGATAATTACTTATCATAAATTTATAATTATCATGAATTTGAATACTGTGTCACTTTATAATCATAAAATAATAGATACATATTATTAAAATTACTTAAAGAGCGCAGGCAGCGTAACGAATTACGAATTAAACCTTATTTCTAGTTGTAATTACTCACTTTCCAAGTATTTTTATGCCTACTTACCATATCATTTTTCTTATTAAATATTCTAAACATTTTTTAAA
>JAQGBM010000530.1:0-13320 GCA_034698405.1 Symphylella vulgaris | reverse complement strand
AATGAGATAGAAATACACTCTCCGACGGTGGTCATGCTTACTGATCATTCGACCACACGGAGAAGCAATTAATGCCAATAGCCCGTTTAGGAAGATAGAGGACAAATTAGGAATTAGGCTTCTAATCTCTAATTGAAGATTGTTCTATTGCAAATGACATTAACTCTGTATAAGTGGCTTCTGGGAGATGGGTAAAAGGTTATTTTTAGCAAATAGAAGGGGTCCTCTTTAAGGCAGAAATGATGTCGTGTACCTTAAGGCGGTCACACAAGGGTAACAAAATCGCCGAAAAGGTGGCAATTTTTTTCTATAGAGAGCTTGAAGGGTGAATTTTTACACTGCGCGCCCACTTTTCTCGTATACACCATTTATGTTCTTTGGCAAAATTGCCCATTTTTTTGGCAATTTTGTTTGCCCTTGTGTGGCCACATTTACGAGCACATCTGAACCGATAGATAATATTTTTTTAGAAAAGAATAGAGCTATCAACAAAACATGAAACGACTGTAACTTATATTATAAACAGAAATTAAAAGGAGACCCACTTTAATTTTATAATTATTTCAAGTAGAAACAAACCAAAAACCTATCCATAACAATAAATTCGGAAGTCAAGCTCCGACAGGTGTGGTCAGCGATTGGATGGGTACGCGCTGTTTCGACCCAACTTTACCATCCCGGCTCGCTCCCACTTCTATACCTACCTGTATAGGTAATCAACGAAGTAACCCTACATCAGGCTTCAAGCCTTTGGGTAGTCAGCGCATATAGAGTGGAGGTTAAGCAAAATAAAAGAACTTTATTATATTTCAAGAAAGGTCTACAGGCTTAAAATTGAAGAAAGGCTACTAGGCTTAAAATTGAATTTATTAAAAACAGATATCGAAATTGCTGTATAAAGTTAGAAAAAGTATAGTTTGTCAGTGTTGTGCAAACTGCAAACCTAAGGTTTTTTTTTTTTTTTTTTCTAGACGAGTTATTACTCTGATGCTTCAAAAAATGTCAGAATCAATTTATCAACAATACAAATAATACACAATGTACCATTTGGGCATTGGAGAAATGCATGGATATTATTGTACACGTATCTCATGCAACTTTCTCTAATATTTTTTTCTAACTCCCCTTTTTCTGTTTTTGCTCGTTCGTTCGCTCTCTCTCAAAAGACTTCTTCAGCTTTTTTCATAATATACAGTAAGTCTCTTTCTACTTATATCTTTACATGGACACAAAGGAAAATCTAGCTCTTGGATATATATGAGGAAATCCGACACTGATGAAATCTATGGAAATGTCCCTTTTTCTTGTCATATATATCCAAAGTGGTCACAGATGTGAGCATGCGCAAATGCTATAAGAGCATTTTTTATTCTTTCTTTTTTTTCGCCGGAGATGAAGGGGAAAAGGAGTTTTTAGCTTCTGTAAATACCCGCTTTAAACAGATATGCCATAACCGTCTGCATGTCTGTAAAGCACCGTCACAAACACGCCATACCCTTCAACAGAATGCATAACGTGCTAACCCACCTATCGCAGGATTTGTATCAATTTCCACAATAGGTTTTGCAACTTGCATTATCTACATGTTAGCGTAAAATTTTTGTTTTAAAATTTTTTTACATTTTTCTATTGTCGAAGAACTCATTACTACTACGGAATTATAGTTTGTTTAATCGTTTTTCAATAGATAACAATAATTTAGAGACCAGTCTAACTTTCAAAAATTAACGTCCATATTTTGTGCATGCAAACTTAATTTACATTTGGAAATTGGTTCTCACAATAAAATGTGCATAGTTACATGGCCACTGCAGCAGCACAGACTAGTAAAAAAAAGTTCTTGGAAATAAAAAAATAAAAATGAAACAATCGCTGTCTGGTGAAATAGTGAAAGTTGCAGTTTGTTCGTTTGAAACAATCGCTGTCTGGTGAAATAGTGAAAGTTGCAGTTTGTTCGTTATTACCAAAGTTGCAGTTTGTTCATTATATATTACGGTATTAAAAGCCAGCTGATTACAGGGAGTTTAAATTATGTCACTAAGGAAAATACGCGATGCATCAGTCATCTGATGTCTAGCATCTCTGTTTCAGATTTCAAACGAACAACTTCAATTTTTTTTATTTCATGAAATTGGGTGAAGAAACCTCTTCACCCCACTACATGTATGCAGCAGACACTCCCTGTATGCAGACCCTGTTGGCAGTACACGATGTATTAAGCAGGGCTATGTTTCAAACGTAATGTAATTTTAAAGGCTATTGTGAAACGGAATTTCGAAACCTTTATAATTTTAGGAATATACCGATATCATAATTGCATAATGAGTACGAATTTGACTTGGATGCTGCTGAAAAAAATCCGGCCTCCACTGCGAAAAATGTCCACCCAAGATTATTTTAGCATCCGCCATCACTCGAAACAATTATTAAGAGTTTATAGTGCATGGTTTTTTTAATTTGGTCGCACAGACAGCCTTTGATGTAATATTTTTTATTCATCCACCTACGAATTCATAACATAACATTAGTTTAAAACGTTAACACAGTCATAAGAATTTGTTGAAATGGAGATCTGTGATTTCTTCAAAAATAACTTTATGGCAGGATTCCCCCCTTGCAAAACCCCTTTTTCACACTTGATGAAATATTCAGGAAAGCTGAGAGGGAAGGTAATCATAAAAACACCATCCACTCTGGTCCACAAACCAGAACAAACATTTAATTTTACGTTCGGTAGGATAGAATATTCTTAGTATTCAACAACTTTATAATTATCCAACCTCCCAAATCTTGAGCTGGCAAAATTGTCCCTCTCCGGACATCAGGCCTTGCAAGCCGGTCCTGATTAAATGCTAACTATGCTTTAAAAATGCCGACCCCTCACCGGAAAAAGGCTAATGGTGATGATTAAACACAATAACTTTTCGCTAATTTGTACAGTTTTAACTGTACGAATTTAATTTAATTTAAATATTTTTTCATGCCATGGAAAAAGATTTAAATTAAATTTCTCAGTTAGCAGATAATCAATTTTCCTGAGTCCCCATCACCAATGCGATACTTTTTTTTATGCTTGAAGCTGCTTAGCACTCTTTTCCATTAACAAAAAAAAAAAATCTTGTGCTAAATCGAAATGCGGACGATGGATGAAAAACAGAAATGAAGAGCATGCAGGAGAAAGTGGTATCGAGAGGAGAAGAAGAAAGTCAGTAAAAGCCCAGTTTGACAACATTGGCTAGTGTAGATTTTTGTGGAGCAAAAGCATTCATTATTCTTGCAGAAAAAGAGAGTGAAAGTGATTGATGGAATGACGGCCAACTTTTTTTTTTCAAGCTAAAAACTATCTATAAAGAGTGGTGGCAACAGACAGCAGCCTGCTATGCTCCATTGGTTTTTTTTTTTTATTCATTCACCAAGAGCCCAAGAAGATGTAGATTCAATGCAAGACATTATAGAATAGAAAAAATTAGATTCTCTACCTACGCAGCAATCACCCACACTCACTGCAGCCCTTTCTTTAACTCTCAAAGAGAAAAAATGCAACTTGAAGGCAGTTACAATTGAACAGAACATTTTCTCCTCTATATCTGTCTTGGTTTGTATAATTCCTTCAACGAATTTCTAAAAGAAGGAAAAAAAAAAGGGAACCATCTAAATTCCAAGCCGTTCTATATTATTATATTGGTTTATTTTCTCGTGATAGTTTTGTTCCCAAGATGCAGAGGGATGTATAAAATGTATATAATGTCGTTTTTTCCCTTCTCAGAGTTGGATCCTATGCAGCTGAACCTGCACAGATAAAATATTTGTGTTTATAGTAAACTTGCATTGAATGTATGCAGCACGTTCAATAGAAAATACACACACAAAAAGAAGTTTGTTTCTTTCTTTCAATAAAAATCGACCAAACTTTGATGAATGATATAAGGTTTTATTCTTTTTAAATAAAATGCATCTAAGTTATTTTACTGTTACATGGTTTGTTTATTATAGAAAAGTTATGCAAGATCAATAAGTTGAGAATAGAAATTTGCAAAAAATTTATTTACACAGTACGTAAGTTAGCCATTATCGAATGGCCTGGTGCAAGTTGCAACTTGCAATTAATAAGGCAATCACTATCTAGATGTTGTCCATTATACCCAAAGACATAATAAGTTAGTTACAAACATACAGGTAATTCAATGATGTTTGATACACGTGTACAGTACACTTACCGTACAATTTATTCTTGATACCTGTCCTGGTATCCCATTTATTATCCTTTCCAGTATAGGCTATACCCCAAATTTTGTCATCAGGAATGATAAAAACCATTCCGATGAAAAATAATAGGTGGACTATCTTGGATGCCCATGATGTTAAATATTCAATATTTCGAAATGATTTTTTTGGGTGGGCCGGGGGGGAGGAGAGGGAGGTTTGTAAAGGATCAAGCCAAAAATGGTTTGAATACAAGTCCAGGATATGAAAGTATTTCTTGGAAATTGCAGTCGAATTTGAGTCAAACTGAGAATGGAAATTAACTAACTTTTTATGTCCTTTTCTTCAACCCAAACTGGATTACAATCCAAAAAATTAGTTATTTATGAAGTTGCGTCGACTTGTGGCGAGTTGGGTCGAGCGAATGGTATCCAGCTATAATTTTGGCATACAAAATCTTCTTATTGATTTAAGAATTGTTTTTATTGTCTTTTAGAATTGATTATTACTTTTGAATTTGAATACTTAAATCATGTTTAAAAAAATTATAAAAATCATTACTTTTATAAATATTTAAAAAAATTAAACTTCTACATCACTTCAAAACAAAAATACAGAGTGTTACACACCCCTTAGTTACAACCCTTCAAATATTTTATTTATTGCAACATACGAATTATTACAGTCAGATTTATAACAAAAAAGTATAACAAGGCCCATCGTAAACTATCCCTATACAAAGAAATAAAATATTGGAATATAAACTTGGGCTAGGCTAATATTTTACTAATAAAAATCTGTTAAATAATTCACGTTAAATCTTACAAAAAAAAAAAGTTGCCACTCTTTATCAACTCATTTCATCCGTACATTGACTTTCATTCAATCAACTCTACCAGAAGAACACTATTCTGTACATTTCAAAGTCAACACTATAATAAGTGACATGAATTATTATCTACTAAACTGAACCTCTCTATGTAGAATACTATAACCCATCCTTTCACTACTATATAAAAATCTCTCTCAGCTCCAACACATACAAATGATAACGACCCATACGTAAAAACATTTTTTATGAATTCTCCCTTTCTATCATTCTCCGTTTTTTTACCCTACCCGTTATACCTTTCCTTGAGTGCATCGACCTTACAATATTTTCACCTGCGCCGGTTGCTTTCCTTTGCAGTGTGTTCCCCTTTTTCTATATAAAAGAGAATAGTTATATTTTTTTAGACTCGGGATAGGCTGCTGCTTTTCGAAAGGGTTGGGGTGTGTGATGTGTGATTATGTAATTCTTCATTTTTCACCCATTATGCAACTCGTCAGACAACTGGTTCCAGGTCTGCATCTAGGTATAAGGGGTAATCGCTGGTTCAGAGAATATTTAACTTATCCTACTGAGTTAATAATGTTTATTTTTGAGACAGGAGGGTCCCGTTTGATTGGGGACGTTGGATTTAGGGACCGCTTTTTTTTCAATTTTCATTATGTCGACCTAACTTAATATTATTTTCGCAGGCGTCAAGGGAACACTATATCCACCTTTCTGGACCAATTTTGCCTGTAATGGTACGGTTATTAGTTCTAGGGAGTCTTTTTTGTTCAACGTGACAAACTAAGGGATACTGCAGCCAGGAGATGAATTCCTATAATAGCAGCCACCTTCCTGGGTAAGAAATTATATATTCTAATAATTATTAAGACAAGGGTAACAAGACTAATTTTCCATTTGAAGTGGTGGCGATGAGATCTACACGGGACATATAGGCTAGGTGGAACAGTCATTCTAAAATACCTTAATTTATATCGGTTGGGATTCGAACCTTGGGTGTGCTTTACCTCAAGACCATCGGTGCCAACTCTAGTTTACGAGAGGGATCCTATATATACTGACACAATAAGTAAATGATATAAGATTTTTCTTATAATCATCGAAACACCTACCTTATAATTTTATTTATTTAATGTTTATTTAAAAAAGAAATTAATTCAAAATTTTATGAACAAAATATTAGTCTTATGTGCCGTGACTCCCGAGTAAATCAGGTTTAGTTTTTACTACCTGCTGCATTATTTAAGTTTTATTTATTAAGTAACTTACTGATTAAATCTATTTTTTAAACTTCCTATATCCATATTTATTAGGTTATACAGGATAATTTATAAATATGTATGAAACAATGCTATTAAGGTAAAGAAATTAAATAATTAACTGTTTAAAGCTGTATTCATTTTATGTTACATAAATTTTGTAAAATTATTTTAATAATAACTGAAGACCTCAAGCCAAAAACTGTATAAGTCTGCATAAAATTAATAGCCTATTATCAAAATTTAAAAACTGCATGGTATAGGTCCTAAAAAATTTATTTTCTTATAAAATTATTGTTAATACTGAGAAATCAAAGAAATACATAAAAAAAAGCTATGTTTAAAATAAATTATTAAAAAAAGAACTATTAATATTCTAATTAAATAAAAATAAAAACCCTACAGTAAAATACAGAATATCATCAATTCAGAAAATAGGGTTACGCCTTTTTGGATTTCGGAAAAATATGTTTTCTTACAAAATTTACTTATTTTTAATAAATCCGTAAATTTAATTTATCATTTTTTATAAACCATAATTATTTTTACAAATCTTATATGTAATAAAAAAATTTAATCATTTTAAATAAGGTATTAACTTAAAAATAAACAAATTTTGTTTTAAAAAATCACTTTTAGGCCTTATTTCCATCCGCTTTCATACGCGCAGCAGCCATTGTTGTTTTGAAAAATTAAATAAAATTGATAAAAATGTCCTACAAAAAGGCTTATTATATTAAACATATTTAAATTATATAATACTAAATTTTAATTTATCATTTCTCAATACTTAGTGATTCCAATACGTACCATAAATAAACAAAAATAATTATGGTCCTAGATTTTTCAGCCTAAATAATGCTACTCAAGTTAATTCTTTTGTAACAATTTCAGAAAACTAATAATTCGCATTGGACGAAAAATGAATTATTAATGTTTAATAGTTTCTTCTTTATATTTTTAGTTCAATACGCAATAAGGTTCTTAAGAAAGGCAATTATTTCCATGTTAAAAAAGGGATAAAACAGGTTTTCTTCTTCTTCTCAGATACAAAAAAGCACGCAAAGTTCAGAAGGGGAATTCACACTATAAGAAATAGTGTATTAACACAAAAAGTTTAAAGGTAAGAATGCAAGTATATTGTTGAAACTCAATGCTTTGATATGATATTGACTAATGACAACGCTTTTTCTTCAAGAAAAGAGGGTTACAACACCTTAAAAACTCAGGTGCAATTCGTGATGTTTCTAACGGTTAGAAATGGAAGATAAATTTAGGCTTAAAACAATAAGTTTTTGCTTTATTTTCTTGATGACAATATTCAAAATTTAATAATTTAAAAATTACTAAAAATGTAAACATTATTAGGAGAATAAAAAAACATTGATTTAAATATTAAATTTTCTCCGCTAATGATTTTTAATTTTCAAGATCCAATATTTCTCAAGAAAAAGATTAAACCAATCCTTATATTTTATAATTTCTTCTGATATTCTAACATTGCTTAATTAAATACTATCTGTGCCGTATTCTATTTAATTATTTTAAAGTAAATAAAACAAAAAATGCAGCTGAACCATATAGACTAAACTTTTCAAAAACTAGAATGCATGATTTTAAATTTCAAAATTTCAAAATAAATTCGTAATTCCTATTCAAATCATTTATTTTTTAAAATTAATTAATAAACTAGCAAGATGCAAAAACTCACCTTAAAATATTTAAAATATTCTGTACCTAAATCTATTTTAAAAAACAACCTGCACACAGCACAGGTACAATAATTATTAACCATGCAGAAGACAAAAACAACTTCACAAAATGATATTATCTTCCCGCGATTTGTTAAACCGGTTGTTTTTCTAGTTATACTAAGAAGTATTAGCTAGGCCAATGTCAAATTCATCTTCCATTCATGTCGCAATTAACAACCACTTACGACATTAACATCGTAAAAAGAAAGCGCTATAAAGCACTGTGTCAGCGGTACATAATGCTGCTGCTATAACATACGGGTTTAAATACTAATGCATTCTTTATACAAATTTTCATTAACCTAATCACTGTTAAACTAGCATTGTTATACGTAATGTATAATAACTTATTAAAATCTTTGTGATTTTTTTTACTAACTTCTCTATGCTTGTTTTAATCTGTGTGAAAAGTGTTAATTTGTAAGTTAGAGCCGTCGTCGTATCATAGCTCGGCGCGCTTCTTTTTTCTTTCCTTTTCCACCAAACCGGAAATGACTGTTGAGGCGTCCTACCGATCATGATGTATCGCAACAGGCGCGCGACTCGCGCGTGCGTTTTCCCTTTATTTTGAATAATTTATGCAGCATACATTATGATAATACCTCGCCTACTCCACGTGCAATTGGAACAAAAATATCTGTGGGGATTGAGAAAGAAGGTTGCGGGCGAAAAAAATACAGAGGACCACGGGTTGGGAGAGAATGAAAATTCTATTTTTACACTTAATATTTTTATTTATGCGAGAAAGAAAAGGGGGGGTGAAGAAGTATAGAACAAAAAAAAAAGCAGGTAAAATAATCGAGTCAGCTGAGCAATGTCGGCGCGTGCGCACTTAATTTCCGATAGCTTTTCATTTTCTTTCCTGTTTCCGCCATTTTGATACCTGGGATTTGGGGGGAAAAATCTGGGAGAAAATGAAAAACTGACCGAACATGAGAGAGACAGACTTAATCCTGGCTAAAAAAAAATATCGGAGTCTAAACATATATGAAAATATATTAAAGCGCGCAATTCTAAATCTCCTGACACAAGAGTTAGACATATCCTTTTTTTCATTTATTATTTTTTTTAGAGAAGAAATATATATGTTTTTCTTGTTGCATGCATATTGTGGAGTTTTAGGAGCAGCGTGGTATCGAGCAAGCAGCATGATGCTTCCATCCAGTTCCATCATCCCAGGACTTATGGATTTAAAAATATCCACAATGTCCTGTGAGCTTGGAATTGGAATGGAAAGGTATTATTGCGAAGGTATAGTTTTAGCTGAAAGTGACTGTACCGTATGATAAATAATTGCAGATAATTTTCTATATAAGCTCCATGTTACATTATACATCCACAGTCATGATAGGCCTGCATATAAAGTTTGTAGTAAAACCTAAAAAGGGAAGGATTATTTGTTTTTTACTTTAATTTGAAGCAGCATAATTCTAAAATAAGTTATTGTTTATACAAGTAGGGTAAACTACCCAATTATTGGCACTTTAAGGACTTAAGTAGATGTTTAATTTCCCCATGCAATATGTTGCAGCTTTAAAAAAAAACTTATTATCACAAGACATTAGAGCAGACATTAAGCTTTCTGAAAATCGGTTTCGAATTTTTTTAAAAACAATATTTAAGATGTTATACCCCGGTATAGTAAAACAAACACAAAAGTTGTTTAAAACCCAGTTGTTGGCACCCCCTATGTAATTGGCCCTTTCATCAAAACCAACAAAAATAAAAGAAGAACCCCATTGGTTGCCAATATTTAGGGAGGGGGGGGGAGTGCCAGTAATAGAACAGTTTACCCTACTCTGATTAAAACTATAGGCTATTATACGCAAATAACAAAAACCAATTTAAGGTAATTAATATCGGAATCTACAAGCCTATATATCACCCATCCACCCCTATGATATTATAGGGGGAGTTTATACGGGCAGATCTGGGTCATACTCGTGGCATTTCCAATGATGCATCTTCTCATTCTGTAACACAATCCCCCTGGATTAGTCACCTGATGATCGCTATATATTTAGCTTTTACAAAAGCAAGTTAAATTACGTCATCGCAATACTATACATTTAAATACGAGGTCCATGATATTATACCTTGTTTAGATGTAGTAATGGAGCCTGATCGTTAATGTGTATAATAGTAATTATATAGTGATGGCCATGGCAGTCATAAAATATATACGAGGTTCAAATATAAACATTCCTTATAATCTGAATTTATCTCATTACTCATAATACTTTACGGAGTGGTTAAAATAATTTCTAAAGTTGGAATATTATAACGGAGTATATTATTATTCTAAGGGTCCGTATTGCAGTTTCAAAAAGTTATTATAGTATAGCCTACTATACGTGTAATCAGGTATATTGATGACCTGGTATTGAATACCTGGTGTAAATTTGTAAATTTGGCTTGCTCTATAGCAGAAAGAGCAAGCCAAGCAACCTGCAACTGTCAACTTTACAAGATAATTCCCAAATTACGGTATATCCTTTCTCCCCTACCGTATTATCACCCACCTCGGAATCGGAAATTTAATACCCGAGTACAGTGTACACCCGAATACCCTAGTACTCCGGTATAGTACACACTACACAGTCATATATACTAGGCTATGACACCACACCACACACCAGTAAAGGTGCTGTCTCTTAAAAGTCGATTTTTTTTTTCTTTAAAAAAATGTTTTTTCTTTACAATTTCACAACGGTTATAAATAACTCTTTAGTCTTTTCTCAGCATGCGGTCTATTATGTCAGATTTTAAAAACTAAAATATTTAGCTTGGAACCAGCATATTATATTAATAGCCTATATAATTAAAGAAACCTTCAAAACTGCACCATCCTCGGTGCAAAAAGACGCAAACCGCAATATTGCTAAACTATACAAATAATTAATTTGCCAAATGAGGTCAATAATCCCTGGTAAATATAGTTTATTTTCATCTTGCCACAGCCAAGAATAAGGTATGTATAAGGTGTAAGCATCAGGCTCAGTCTAAGTGTGGTCTGAAAGCTCCTGGGACCCGAACGGAACGAAAAAAAAAATCAAGAAATGTTTCGTTTCCATAGAAATCGTATAACAATAGGAAAACGATATTTTGTAGATTTTATTTATAGCGCTATATTTTTTCTTATGAATTATATAATACCTTCCACCTACTCCTCTTTCTCATATAAAATAGTGAAAATAAGTGAAAGAAAAATCACCCCAACCATATCGATCCGAAGGCGAGAAATAAAATTCGTTCACTTTTCGTTGAATTCCCAATATTCTATAGCCAATTTAACGAGTGTTGGACCTATTTGGCTATTTGTGTGAACAGAACATATCGATGATAACTTATAGCTCAGAAAAAAATATGTCGAAACAGCTATACGATTTTCCTATATATTCCGAGGACAGGGTGTCGAACAATTTTTGGTTCTATACGATTCAAAATAATTCATGAACAACAGTAGCCAAAATTTACACGTATGTTTTTCTTGTTCTTAAGTGATATCATGCACTAGACCTTGACTATAACTTAGACCATAGTCAAGAAAAATACTATTAAACCCTTCTGAAGAAATTTCCGCTTAATATACATCACCGCCGAAATTCCAGAGATTTCAGGTTCTAAAGTTGCGCAAATATTCATTACTCCCATAGAAACCTTATACAAACTTCGGAGCCTTATAACTCCCGAATTTCGGTGGTGTCCTATTATATATATAATTATCATTTTTTAAATGGAAATCTCATCAGAAGGGTTTAGTCTATCTTGAATCCGATTTCTAGTGCTTGAATACCTATCAAATGGGCCG
The DNA here is from genome assembly GCA_034698405.1 of Symphylella vulgaris. NCBI lineage: Eukaryota > Metazoa > Arthropoda > Symphyla > Scolopendrellidae > Symphylella > Symphylella vulgaris. The sequence continues at coordinate 1,458 of JAQGBM010000530.1, read as the reverse complement.
ACTATACAATATAACTTATCCAAAGAATTGAAGCCTGTCAACTCTGTGATTTATCTACAATAGGTAGCGGGAGCGAGCCGGAGACGGGAAGATTGGGTCGTGGAAAGGAGCTTGACTTCCCTATCAACATGAGGCGATCAGGCGACCAACCAACATGCCACTACTGCCTGCATGACTGTGTTAAAAATATATACGTCAAAAAGTCGACTTTCAATCTGTAACATCGTAATACGTCCTTTCGTAAAGGATATTTAGGGGCTTATTTATGACTAACGAACTTGAAATAATAAATAAAAAGCGAACCGTTATAATAATAATTCTTCCATTGCCACGACCTTGCTTTGCCAAAATAAGAGACTCGAGAAACTAAAAAGGGGAACACGCACGTATTTAATAAGAATATTACGCAACATGGCAAACTAATTTTATAACGATGCGTATCCACCTTGGGGAGGGAAAATAAAGTATTAAAAATATACATAATAAAAGAACAGCCTTATACATACGAGTAATACTGTACTTACTGTAATAACATCTTATAGAGAGTTAGTTCCGTTATAATTATTGTAATTTTTCAAATAATATAAATTAGACTTCCCAATATAATTTGTTTCCGTGCATATATTAAGTTATACTCGTAAAATGTGATATAGGATATTTCTAACTTAATATTCGTCGTATTATAAAGAATCAAATTATCATAACATCCTCCTTCAAGTGTTAAAGACTTTTGCCTCTTATCGCGTTTGGAGTTTCCTGTGTGTGTAGCAGTCCGCCTGAATACTTATACTCGTATATTCCGTTAAATAAATTGATCTAACAAAGGTAGGCTAGAATATCCCGTCTAAACGATGTTGTTTGCTTTCCATATCACCAGCAACGTAGAAAAAAAAGGTATAATAGGGCATTTCCCTCAGCAATGCGCCTTTTTTATGGTAGAAGTAGGTACAATAAACCTTGCAGTGTTTACTTTTAACTATAACGGTCTAACCCAAGCAGATAAAACATAATCCAAAACCAATCCCTGATTAGTCACCGCAGCACTGTTGGATTTTTACTTAAATTCCAGCAATTTTACACACGTAAGTAAGAGTATAGGATGTTTATGGTGGTCAAATCAAGGCCAAATAATGACTAATGAATATAAGGAGATTAAATTAATCACATTTTCTAACGTTTACAAGTTAACTTATCTGAGTAAATCGTTTCCCGAATTCAAGATCATGATATAATAGCCTAGCCCACTGAAATTTGATCATGTTTTCAACCAGCAGTGAATGATTAACTCTTGGATTAACTCATCGTTTCCAATGACAGGACCTCAAATCTTCTCGTGTAAACGGGTGCTTTACGAAGTTACAATACAAATAATTTATATTATGATGATGCGTTTTATTTACTGAGTCTTTTAGTCCTTATGGACTCTATAACTCGAGGGGAATGGGCATAATGAAATGG
>JAQGBM010000529.1:0-13324 GCA_034698405.1 Symphylella vulgaris | reverse complement strand
TAAAAAATTTACGTAAAGTTTATAACGTAAACATTTTACGTAATTACGTTAAAAAAAGTTTACGAAAAAATTTCAAGTAAAGTTTTTTACGTAGGCTAAAGGTTTACGAAAAGTTTTACGTAAAGTTTTACTATAACTGTAAATCTTAACGTGGACAGTTTACGTTAAGTTTTTTACGCAAAGTATTTTACGTAAAAAGTTACGTAAAAAGTTTAAGTAAAACTTTTAAGGTTTACGTAAACTGTTCACGTAAAGTTTTCTACTTAAAGTTTTACGTAAAGGTTTAATGTAACTTTACGTGATACAGTTTACGTAAAGTTTTTACGTAAACCTTAAAAGTTTACTTTAAAATGTTTACGTAAAATTTCGCGTAAAGTTTATGTAAAGGTTTATTGTAACTTTACGTGATACAGTTTACGTAAAGTTTTTTTACGTAAACCTTAAACGTTTACGTAAAGTAAAATTTCGCGGAAAGTTTACGAAAAGTTTTTTACGTTAAAAAGTTTACGTAACGTTTTACGTAAAACTTTTGCATAAAAAAGTTTACGTAACGTTTTACCATTTGCATAAAAAAGTTTACGTAAAGTTGTACTGTAAGTCCTTACAGTTAAAGTTTACGTGAACTTTTTTTATTTAAAATTTACACAAATTTAGCTTGAAAGGGTCTGATAACTCGTCTTAAAAATAATGTTCGTTATACTCAAATCTATTTGTTTTGCAGGTCAAACAGCACCCGTCATATCGCTTGCACCTGGATTGGGATCACCTGGACACAACAGGCCTCCCGGAACCACAACATCGAGTACACAACAAGCTCACTCTCCAGGAAGTCTTCAGGGTCCGCTTAAACCAATCCAACCTAAGCCAACAATTCTAGGAGAACCCACAACACTTAACCCCGCCTTAGATGTTTTAAAGAAAGAAAAGTCAAAGCATAAAAAGAAAAGTAAAGACAAGGACAGAGAACGAAAGACGAGCAGTCCAACCCCACACGGAGATATTAAAATTCAGGTTAATTCTGCCGTTTCTGATGCCAAATTAAACGGAACGGCTTACAGTAAAGTCACCGACCTTCTGTCGAAAGATGGAAGCAACAGTGGAGATTTTACTTCGGCGTACATACCTTCGGGTAATTCAACAGGTTCCAATGTTCAGCCTCTTCTATGTGGCGCTACAGGTCCTGGTACATCGGAATCGCCGCTGAATTTAAACGTGGATGACGTAAACAGTACGGCGAATGAAAATGTACAGAGTCCAGCTTATTCTGACATATCGGATCCCGGCGACACTGCTCCCGTTCTTGATGCCGAAGTGGTTGTTACCGTTCCCGAAAAGGACGGCGTTAAAAACAAACTTCCATCTCAACAGTCTCCGGCTGCAGGTGGACAGAATATGGGTTCATCCTATGGAATGTATTCGTATTACGGTCAACCTCCATATCTCGTACCGTCGGTTGGACCCACTCCTGGAGCACCTACCCAGCCACCAAACAATCCGAGCGCCGAAAAGGTTAAAGTTGATCAAGAGATAATAAGCGAAAAAGCCATAGAAAAACCCAGGGATCCTAAATGGGGAAGTACTGATCGTTCCCGTTCGACGGAAGGAGAAAAGAAGGATAGTAACCTTAGTTCGAGTAGTCAAACTGGTCCTCAGGTTCCTCAGTCAACGCCTCCTCCCTCCCACGTCGTTACGGGTGCTGATTATCCCGTGTCTTCGCAAAAACCGCCAACTGGGGTTCCACAAAATTATCAATTCCCATATACAAATCCCATATACGGTTATCAGTACATGGCTCCGGAATACATGCAGATGCAGCACCTAGTGACGGCCGAACCGCAATATAAACAATATTTAGAAGAGCACGAAAGGCAAGAAAGGTACAAAGGTCAGATGATGGAGAGACACAAAGAAGCCATGAATAAAGACGGCCCCGTCGACAAAATCAAAACTGAAATAAAAATGGAAGACAATAAGATAAATAAAGCAATGCCACCGCCGACCAAACATTCAAATGTATCGTCAGGGTCATCGTCGTCCGTCCCCAAAGACAGGGAATCATCACACAGACCCTCCCATTCGCCATCTTCTCATATCTCTTCTCATTCATCGTCCGTTTTAGTTCCAAAATCAGAACTTCAGGGTCACCATCAGGTTTCGAAAGATAAGAGAAACGAAAACCACCAAATACTCAAAGAAGGAATAGAAATGAAAGCGCAAATGGACAGTAAACAGCGATACGACAGATACGATTCTTCCATTATATTCCATCAACAGAGGCCATCTGCCGAAGATTTGCGAAGGGGTTACATGTACCCAGACAAGTATTTAGATCAGCAGCAGAGGTTGGAAGACGCTCGGAGAAAAGAAGATAACGTGGCCAGAAGTAGTGATAATAAACAGTCAGGGTCACAACTAAAAGACGGAATGAAGTCTTCATCCATATCCATTCCCACATCTAGTCCGAAGCATCATTCTGTACCTGCATCTTCGTCCTCGGTTTCCTCCCATAACAAAGATCACGGGCCCTCTTCGGGCAAGGACTCTGTTAAAAAGGAAACTGAGACTTCAAAAGAAACCGAGACCAAAGATAAGAAGGAGCAGGATAAAGGTAAACCACAGCAGGAAGGTCAGAAGCCAACGATGGAAACCCAAGGTCCTCCTCCTCCTAGTTATTCGTACGTGCATCCGGCTTACATGCAGTCTCCTCATTATGGCCCATTGTCTTTCGACCCCAATCATCCTATGTACAGAGGACTGGCGAATCCAATGTTAATGGCCGGACCTTATCCGGGTGGGCCGTACATGCATCCCCAACTCAGATATCACGTTCCTGGAGAGCCTCCCACGGATCTTTCGGCCAAGCTTCATGGCGGTCCCCAACAGTGTCCTCCCGGTCCACCTCATTCGTCCCCTAAAGCCCTCGAATTACTACAGCATCATGCGTCGCAATATTACTCTTCCCATAAAATTCACGAACTCCACGAGCACGCTCTTAAACCTCCCTCCAGTAGCCAAGGTGCCGTTTCGGGTACCTCTAGTAAAACGACAGATTCTATAGTTGGGAAAATGCAGGAAGGTGGAATTCCCCCCGGTCACGAAAGAAGATCTCCCTCGGTACAACGGCACCTTCATCCGGCCGCCGCACACCATCAGCATATGACGATGGGATATCCTATTCTAGGCCAATTTGACCCTTACGGAGGTATGAAATAAAAATTGATTAATTTGCGAGATAGAGTTACTAAAGTATGAAACAATTCTCCTTTTTTGTAGCACTCCTGGGTAACCAGCCGAATTCTGTTGTAGGTCCTGGACTTCATCCATATCAACATCCAAAATGAACGAGTCTAAAATGTGCGCAAATAAATGACTAAATTCCAAATATAGGCCTGAAAATATAAGTGGGATTTTTTTAGAAAATTAAAAAAAATACTGTACATAAGAAGAAAACTAAAAATTGTAAATCTATAATCAAGTCACATCTGAAGAAATATAATAATATTCATTTGAGAATATTAATAATTATGTGAATACGTAGTGTTCATTACCTAATTTTGAAGGTGAGTTAATTAACTACGACAAAGAAACTTTTGTCCAGGGACCTTAATATTTTTCCTCTTTTTTAAACACTGCAAAACATCGCTCGGGAAAAACAGGCAGAACATTGAACTGATGGTTTCAGGCCTCCTCCTCGTTAGAAAAAAATAATGTTTTGGATTATAATATGCTTCAGTGTAATTCATTTTTTGCGTATTATTAATACAAGAGAAAAGAGAAGAAGCAATTTCCGAGCATGACAGAAGAGTGCAGTATCGTTTAAGTGCCATGACAAAAAAAATAAATTGTGCAAAAAAAATTAAACAAGAGGAAAACAAGGGGATGAGAAAACAAAATGTATAATATAAACAAGCAAAGAACTTTCACATTAATCGGTGTATTTATAGAGAGAAACTTTTTACGAGTTTTGCGAAGCGTGCCTGAATAATTCGAAGTTATGCATGCGCAGATGGATGGAGTGTGCATGGGTTTTAAACAATTTTTGCTATTTGTTTTTAAACAAAAAAAAATAATATTATATTATCAGTGTCGGGTACTGTTATTTTCCAAAAAATTAAAAATATGAGAAACACGCCTACAGGAATGGAGGGTATAATATACAGTATAAATATATATATATAGTCTGCACATGTGATATAAAGTTTTTGTTTTTGTTTTGTTTACTTCTTATTATTCTTTAAAAAAATAATTTTTAATCGCAGAATTTATATACATAGTATAAAACTGAAAACATAATTTCATTTTTCACTTCCACCTCTAGTGCCCTGCCTGACGTGTAAATAAATTACAATAATTATAATTCTTGTAAATCCATTTTAAAAACAGGAAAAATTAATATTCGCAAGGAATAATTTAGCGAATACAAGTAATAATAAAGAGGAGAGAAAATTAATAAGAATGATAATTCTGTCTAATTATAATTGTAATTTGTAAAAGAATTATTAATTAATAATAATTATGTGAGTTTTTCTTTTGTTAGAATTAAATTTTACTTCTTTCTGATAATTGTGAAGCAAAATTAAGTGTACAAATAAGTAAATAACACAAAATATTATCGAGGGAGAAAAAAATAATTATAAAATAAACATAAAAAAAAAAAGAATTTAAACATATTTCTGCACGTAAAAGTGTAGTCGAATCTTTTCTTGTGGGCGATGTGGGCTGTTTTGTTCCACGAAAATTTTAAAAAATATATTAAATGTGTAGGATAATACAGTATTTTTAATGTTATCATTCTTAGATCATATTGTACAGCGAACAGCATAGGCCAAGGGAGCGTTATTATTGTTAAATAAATAAATAAAAAAGTTTGTACAGTTCGCATAGCCTATTTTCCATTTTTAAACATATCAGAATAATAATATTCTTAATAAGTTAGGTATATTAATTTCCTTAATTTTGTACTTTACACGTTTAGATTAAAATCCCAAATCAATTAACGCGTATAATATTATAGGGCTTCCTTTTCTTAAGATTTCTCTGTTTATATAAGGAAGTAAAAGCCTGTTTACATTGCCAAGCTTAATTAACCTCAATCCTCTTAGGAGAGGCTTCATAACTTGTAACTGATGAGAACACTTCAATTATTTTTCGAAACATCTCAGGTTATTTTTTTCTATTAGAATTTACTAACTTAGAAGTTACTGATAATAATTTTGATCTGTAACTTAGGATTTTCTGGTTTCTCAAACGTATTTGCCGCGCAAAACCTATTATTAACTTAATAAATAAACAATAATTAACACGTTACACCTCATTTTATACTCACCACAGTGTTCTAAGAATGTTTAATTGCTGGGAGAAAGGGATAAAATATCAAAACACCGATATCGTCCACAATAGTAAAACGAGAGTCAAGAAAAATGTACAAAATTTTTATAATTATTCATAATTTTTTTTTTAAATTAAACTACGAATTAAAATACACAAAATAATGTTTGCATCTGCAACAGAAAATAAAATAGGCTAGAGTATTTTAATTATTGTTTTTCATAAAATTTACTGATTGCATCCAAGAGATCATAAAAATCTCTTTAACTTGTTTCATAGTGTAACAATATTAACTTTTCTTTCTGTGAAAAAAAAAAATTATATTATTATTTTGTACCAGTGCAGTGCTAAAATATTCTTTAGTTTTCTGAAAATAAAATAATATTGTAAAAAATAATAACGTCCTATCATTTCTAAATAAGCCAAAATAATCAGGATACCTACTTACTTTTCTTATTTTGCAAATTATGCAAAAAATATTTAGAAATACCTTACATATTAAACATTATTTTATTTCTTAGAACTGTGACCCTTCGGCAAAAATACAATATTTCAATAAAATACCACCAAAAATCAATAAAATCATTTTTTTCTGCATTACTGACCTGTCGAAACGAACATTTTGCATTAAAATGATTGCTATCATTTTCATAGAACTAAAGAATGAAAATTATTGCTTATTCAGTCATATGAATAATTTCACCAAACTCTTATGTTTTCTAAGAAAAAAATAATCATTGATCAATAATAATAATAGTAATAATTTAATTATGTCTTTTTAAAAGCAGGTTACTGGTACAGTTGATTATCTATCTACGGTATTCTGCGTAAAATAAAAATTACGTTTTTACTGCGTGTTTTTTATCAACTTTGAAAATATTAAGTCCAAAAAAAAAAAGAATGAATGGCTAAATTTATAAATATAGAGTGAAAATAGATATAAAGTGATCGACACAATAATTATGGATGGGTATAATCTGTCCGTTTATAATCATGGTACTGTATATCATGTCATTATTATAAATATATTGATTTCTTGCTTGTTTCTTATTTGTTTTTAGACCGAATGATGCGTTTTTTTAAATAATTAATTATCTCATCTTCCTTATCATTTTTTATTTCTTGTAAATGTTCTAGAGTTTTTAAGAGAAAAAAAAATTACTAGGCTATTTCCTGGACCGTTCATGTACAGAATATTCTAAATAGACAACCTTTGCGTGGGTAGCAGTATGTATTTTAAAACTACCCTAGTTCCCTTGCGCTTTTATGCTGCCAACATGTTGCTTGTAGTCAACGAGAGATGGCGTGCTGTATTTTTGTTTCAATGCAAAATAAATTCAAATGAGTTAAAATTAAATAATTGTGTACTGGTATATATTCGTCCGAAACGCCTGACCCACAGGACAGAAGAAGTCATAAAGAACGCAGAGGAAGCGGGGGTACAGGCGCGGGGAATGGGCCTGACGATATGGTCGCGGAACAGGTCACCCATACTAACGCTGACCACACCTGACGGAGCTTGACGTTAATCAACAGTGGGGAGACCAAACCCCAATGCCACTCCGCCGGTTAATTAAACTAAAAAGGGAAGTTTTACAGAACAGGGATTAGGTCAGGTAAAGGTAGGCCTATGTTGTAAGAATGTAAGGTATAGTCTGCAGAATGCTGATTGCTAGGCGGGGCGAAAACGAGGACGCATTTTTGCGTCTTGCTGCCGGACCCAAAAGTGTTTTTGCTCTCTGGTTTCGGAACCCCTGAACAGATTTTGACGCATCATATATCCAAATGTAAGTCTTAAAAATGATCTCTTGGAATAAGTAAAATAATGTGGGGTGGCAGCATGGAATTAAAAGATAATTGAGAAAAACTGTTGCGTTCTACTGACTTTTTCTCCATTATCTTTAAATTCCATGCTGCGACCCCACATTATTTTTATGAATTTGAAGAGATCATTTCAAGACGGGACATTTGGATACATGCGTCAAAATCTGTTCAGGGGTTACGATAACTGTTTCGTGTTTCTGGTTTCCACCCTGAATGTCTGACCAAGGTCTGACCAAGGATACATTACATAATAATATATTATATTATGTATTCTTGGTCTGACAGTATTATAATGGCCTACAATACGAAGATGGTCTAACTCTTCAATGTCCCTGTTAGGCGGCTTCCCCCGGTTTCATCCCTGCGAGTGGTTAAAATGCATACAAGTCAGCGATATATACTGTACCGAGTGTCTAAAAAGAAACTCAATATCGATAACTGTTATAACAATAATAATCGATTTAATCATCATTTTATAAACTCTACGATGATTGCGACATGTGACGATAATGAGGGGTTATTTCAAAAATATTGTTAGGATTTCAGATAAACGGATGAATCTTACGAAAAGTTTTGCTTTAATAAAGTTTACGCAAAATTTTACGAATAAAGTTACGTAAATTTTTACTGTTACAGTGAACTTAACGTAAAACTTTTTACGTAAAAAAGGTACGAAAAGTTTTACGTAAGTTTCACTGTTACAGTAAAACTTTACGCGAACTGTTTACGTAAACCTTGTTTACATCAAAATCAAAATACTGTTACAGTAAAACTTTACGTAAACGTTTGACGTAAACATTTTACGTAAAGTTTATACGTAAAACCAAGAGTATATAATTTGTACTTTAATTATATACTCTTGGTAAAACGTAAAAAGCTCGCTGTAACAGTAAAAATTTACGTAAAAAGTTTACTTAAAAAAGTTCACGCAAACTCTTTACGTAAAAACAGTTACGAAAAAAGTTTTACTGTAACAGTAAAAAAACGTAAAAAAAGGTTTTCGTAAAACTTTACGTAAAACGTTTACGTAAAAAGTTCGCGTAAAGTTTACTGTAACAGTAAAAATTTACGTAGAACTATTTGTAAAACTTTTCGTAATATTCAACCGATTATCTGAAATCCAAATAATTTTTGACATTATCGTCACATGTCGCAATCATCTTATAAAATGATGATTAAATCGATTATATTGTTATAACTTAGTAGTTATCGATATTGGGTTTCTTTGGAGACACTCGGTATGGCGCCTCTGTATCTATTATCCCGTAGCGTGTTACCGTGCGTGAGTTTTGCTTCTGTGTTTGTAATTATGGCCATAAAAAATAGCCTACACCAAAATTTTCGTCTTGAATAGACCTTTTCGAATATGAAAAAATATTATGGGGTCACTGCATTAAATATTTAAAGATTTTTCAAAATTTTTGAAAGTTCTCTTTCGATCAATTATCAAAGTATCTGTGACCCCATATGACCGCCCTACGAAACACAGAAGCAAAACCTACGCACGGTGACAGGACATTTTGTGTGCATTTTAGGAACTCGCACTCTCGCAGGGATGAAACCGGCTAAAGCATTGAAGTTGGCAATCTTAGTCTTGATAATATCAAGGAATTATAATACTCTCTAGCGACTAGCGTATGAGTATGACATAAAAATATTCATTTTAATATTCGGTTTGACCAATAAAGTCCGACCAGCATGAGCTGCGGCAGTCTCTGATAAGTATTCAGAAGGCAGTGGATCATGTCATATGGTTTGACTCACTAAACTGTGAGAATATTTGAAATTAGGCGATCGAATATTGGACTTCATCCATTCGATTTCGAAAACGCGTAATGAGAAAATTCGAATTCGATAGTCGATACGGATAGAAAAATTGTAATTCAAAGCTGCGAGTTTGCGACTATGAGTTTGTGAATTTTTTTCGGAGCATTTTTTTTTACCTTGGTGTCAAATGATGCAGATAAACTACCTCTAGATGATTTTTGGTTTTAAAATAAGTAATAATTTGTAGGTTATATACTTTTCGAATAATCGTCTGTGGTTTCATCAATTGCTGTTTGTTTCAAAGGTATGGGAAGATCCTCGTGTTTGTTACATAAAATCACAACGAGTAAGTGTTTGACACCGCGGTTAATCGGACCAGGAATAAATTCTGCAAGAAATAGTCGTTTAGAGTTTAGACAGATTATTAAGTAGCATATATTAGCGAAAAGCCAGTCCCTGAAGGGACTAATATTTATAAAAAAAAATAATTAAGTTACTGTAAAAATACATTAGGCGAAGGCTGGTAGAAATTGCCCCTGATTACTTTAGGTTTTCTTTCCATGCAGTTTCCCTATACATACCCGGTACTTAACTTTCATAGGTCCAAGTGGGGTACAAGTGTACCCCAAAGTTCTTTTAATCTATTTAATTTCTTTCTAAATTAGGCAATGTTTATATTTCAATATGGCCCATATTTGTAGTGTTGTACCCCACTTGGCCGTATGTACAGTATACTTTTTTTTAAACATAAAATATATTTTACCAATTACTTAAAATATGTAGAGCTTAGCTTTGTTTTTATGCTTTATCATAAAATTTAAGTTAATACAACAAGTTTATACTAATTTAGTCCCGTAGAACAGTAATTAACACAACTTTATGGTTGGGGTACATTTGTACCCCGCTTGGTCCTATTCGAAACTTTTGTATGTTGGACCTACAAAGGTTACTCAGGGTTACTAACGTTCTGCCTGTTCTTGTCCTGCGGAATAGGCTAAATTAGGAGAAATTATACTCCGTAATAATTAAGGGGATGCCTACCACCCACAGCGAAATCTGTCATTTTCTGTGCGTGACCACACTTTTTACAAGCCATGGAATTTAATAAAAAAGAAACCTTAGGAAAGCTCAGTTATTCTTGTATAGGGATCGGTAAATGTCATATTTTCCTAAAATATATTTTAATATTATTTAAAATAATTTATAAAGTAAAAAAAAAAAACCCAAAAATTGAATGCACGTGCCTTTATTTTTTGACTTTTTTGAGATATAGCAGTCTTTTTTTTTTATTCTTATTCAAAAATAGAATACATTTTAAGAAAATATGAAATTTACCGATCCGGCGATCCCTACAAGAATTCGTGAGCTTTCCTACGTAAATGTTTTTATTAAATTTCACATAACTTAGCTTTTAAAAAGTGTGGTTACGCACAGAAAATGACCCAAATTTCGTTGTGGGTATAATTATATTCCGCATGCATGGCTTAACGCAGATACTCGTAGTTAACACCAAGGGATGCTCCAATTTACTATCTTCCTGGGCCAATAATTTAGATTCTTTTACAATATTCAATGATTCTCGAAGAGCGGTTATTCTTAAATCCTACATTTTTAGTACTTCATATTTTATAAGTTATTATTTTATTCATACTATATTTCAAGCAAGATCCCAGGAGACCAAAAACCTTTTCGTAATTACTCATAACCCTGGGATTATATAAGTGACTAAAAATAAATAAACCAACTTGAATAAGTTAGTATGCTTTAAAAACTGAATTTATTTGAGTGCATTTTGGAAGTTAACATAATGCTGACAAGGCAGTAGTAGATTTTGTTGCAGGAGTATAATATTCACTTTCACGCTGAGCCTTTGTTATGAGTATAATAACAATTAACCAATTACCCACATGATTTTCACTTGCTCAGAAACAGTCATTCTTTCACTTTAGCACACTTTAAAAATAACACACTGTGAATATTTCCCAAAGCTATTTAATTTCAGATACAGTCACTGTTATATAAAATCTTCGAAATCATCAGCTTCGCCAGCAATATAATCATTGTAGTCAATCCCCCTGGAGGAAAGGGTTGCCTTTTTACTTCCACCTCCTGCGCCTTTCTTTTTACTCCTCGCTGCCTAAAAAATTAAGAAAATTTTAAAAAACCATACCTTCTAACTAAATCGAAATTATATAAAATCTTACTTTTGCTGCCTTGACTTTTTCGTTGCAAATGGCATTTAATGTACTGCTAATTTTTTTTATATCATCAGCTTCCACTGGAAAGTTCATAAAGAAACATTTTTAATAAACAATTACGTAACTTAAGGGGTTACATCTCAAGTTTTCGCGCCAAACCACATTTTTTCGAATAATTTGAAACTGACGCAAAATTTTGAAAAGTACGAAGCAAGCGAAAACAGAAATTCGATTTTAACGTCATTTCAAAACAAACCGGAATGAAATCCGAGAAAAATGAGGGCGTAATCTTTAAAATACGGTGTGAATCGTATTTTAAAGATTATGCCCTCATTTTTCTCCGATTTCATTCCGGTTTGTTTTGAAATGACGTAAAATCGAATTTCTGTTGTGGCTTACTTTGTACTTTTTCGACATTTTGTGTCATTTTCAAATTATTCGAAAAAAATGTGTTTTGGCGGGAAAACTTGAGATGGTAACCCCTTAAACTGCCCCCTCCGAAATGAGGAAAAATTGGTATTTTAGAATTGAAAAAACACCACTTTTCCTCATCCGTTCCTTAAAAACTCTGAAATTTTTTTCTGGCTCCGGGCCTGCTAACATTACATGAAACTTTTAACTTTATGATAAAAAACTATAGAACAATCTTAAATCATTTTTTAGTTCAAATTTAAATCGTCATTAAAATTCGCACATAGCTTATACATTTTAAAAAATCTTTTTGCCAGCACTAACTTAGGTAGCAGAAACAAAACAAAAAATCAATAATAACTTAATTTTAACTTTTAAATTTAAAAAAATTGGAAAATTTATATTTGGTAATTCCAGATGATACTTAAGAATTTATTTTTATATATAAGTAACGGGGTTACAAATGAAGTTTTCTCTCCAAAACACATTTTTTTCGAATACCAGTAATAATTTTAAAAGGACCACAAAATTTCGAAAAAGTAAGCTACGAAGCAAGGGACAACTGAAATATTATTTGATTTAATTGTTGTCATCTCAAAACAAACCGGAATGATCGGAAAATCGGGAGGTCGTTTTCACTGATTTCATTCCGGTTTGAAAAATCAAATTTATGCATTTGTATTATTTTCAAATTATTCGAAAAAATATGTTCTGACGCGTAAATTAGAATTGTAACCCCTTAAAATATTGGAAAATTTAAATAATTTAGCGCTACTCCCGCAGTTAATCCCTTTTTCTGCGACCTTAGTTAGTTATCCATGCACAATTTACACATAATGTAAATTGTGTATGGATGTACATACTATAACTAACTTAATATACCCATAGGCTATTAATTTTATGGTATAAAGCAAAAATTAACTTACCGGAAAGTTAAAAATCAAACCTATACAAACAAACTTACGTAAGTTATAACGTGATCTATCTTATATGAGTAGAATCTCTAACTTTTAGGTTGTTCCAATTCTTGCCAGAAAATAACTGATGTTTCACTATACGGTACTGTAAATTTTTTAAGGTTTTTGGGACGCATCTGTGACACCTATTTACCTTTCACTATATCTTGCAAATCTGTTATTCTGTCTATGACAAAATAATATTTATAAAATTATAAAATAATATATATAAAATTATTCCGTATTAGAACAGCTGAACCAAAGTTTACTTACACGTATTTTGCCATATATTTGTATGGTAGTTTACACTTTGGACTTGTCTAAACTATACAATACTTCTTATTACCCTGGTTACCAGGGTAAGAAGTATGGTATAGTTTACTACCATACCTTACCCTGGTAACGATACCCGTTACCGCGGTATCGTTACCAGGGTAAGAATATATGGTATAGTTTAGACAAGTCTAAACTACCATACAGTATACTTCTTACTCTGGTAACGATACCGCGCGCGGTAACGAAACAACGTCATTGCACTCAATTTACCGCGGTATAACAGAAGGGTAACGCAATGATTCTATACTTTTGTTAGAACATCGTAATAAAAACTATGTGTACCGTCCCACATGTCATTAATTATCCGTTATGTTTAATTTGGCAAATAATTTTGCTAATAACATCTTAATTTGGTATTAAAAGGGAAAAACAAAACAAAATAACCTTTCCAGCACAATGATGTTTTATTTTTGTTTTAATTACACGTGCTTGTGTTGCGTTGCAGACAGTGGCGGAACTTCAAATTGTGGGCCCCACCGCAAGAAATCTAACGGGGCCCCTACC
>JAQGBM010000528.1:0-13337 GCA_034698405.1 Symphylella vulgaris | reverse complement strand
ATTGAGGATGTAAATTTGAGGTGGCGAAACTTCACAACCTATAACCGCGACTGAAAAAATTGCGATATTATAGTTTTCGCTTTTGCGTCGAATTAAATTCTCACTGTTTATCCCAGCAGTTGCGGGATGCATATCCCTGATCGAGATCGGTATAACTTAGGAATATGAATGATGAAATTTCTTTAGCGATAAGCGGAAATGTTTTGGATAAGATTTTAATGAGATCCCTTTGTTCCTGTCCGTATAATTGAAGACCCATTTTTAGACATCAGGTTTCTGGTGTTTCTGTTAAAGCTTCAGTATACCCCTATACGGGGTATAACACCAGAAACCGTCCAGAGGCTGCAGTTAAACATGGTATATTATAAATAAATGTATACCCCCAATACATTTTCATTTTTTGCTGCGACGGGCTTTGTTTGGATTTTAAGTTTAAATTCTGATTTATAGGCAACTCATGTTTATAGATATACCGGTATATCTTGTACATTTTAATTAGCCTAATGTCATATTATTTCGACTACCGGGTCTAAATACCGAAGCCAGGGGATGAGTCTGTACCACCAATTCCTGGGGCCTGTATATAGTATAATTACTACAGTACATAGTGCATCAGGATCAGGATAGACCACTTAATTATTCTTAAACTATTCTTTCTATAATTACTAATTTAAGTTATATAATAGTTCGAAACTTCTAAAAAAATACCGGGTATAAATCCCCCTCTTTTTTTAAATATATCAATCGTATATGTAATTTATGTGAATCAGTAGGCCTATATTCACGTTACGCTATACTCTATAGCTGGCAAATTGGTTAATTACCTTACTTTTATAGAGGATTATACGTAAAGTTATGAGTTATAGAGGAATCTAATTATACTGCCGTCGTAATCCTCTTGTATATAGATTTTTTTAAATGCCTTAATGAGGAAACGGGTATATCGATTTTATCAAGAAAAAGAAATGGTTTTTTATTTCGTATATGCAGTTCATTGCAGGAGAAATTTTAACCTGAGTAGGCGGACCAGATGCAGCAGCAGCAGCCAATTTGGGAGCACAATCGATTTCGGGCACTTCCCGTAGGCGTAGGAATCTGAAATTTGGTTATGTTACTCAGGAGCCGGTCTACTTTTTCGAAAAAAATCGGTCGACCGAAAATTCAAGATGGCGGAAGTTTAATTTTTCAAATTCGATTTCGGGTACTTCCCGTAGTCGTAGGAAGCTGGAATTTGGATTATGTTATTCAGGGACCGTTCTACTTTTTCGGAGGTTTTTAGACGATCATAGAAAATGGCGGATTTACAAAAGAATCAATATCTCAGAAACCATTTGACCGATTTCAAATTTTCAAAATTTTGATATTCTTACATTTTCGGCCTACCGTACTGTCCTTCACATCAGGCTTTCTGGCGTTTCAGCCTACTGTCATTTCGGCTTTCTGTCGAAAATTGTATTTCTCCCATTTTGGCCTACTGACGGTTCGGCCTACCCAACATTCGGGCCCCTGACTACACCCGGACTCCAGCATATATAGGTTTCATCTTACTTAGTAGGTGTAAAACGGGCGTGTATAGCCTATGATGTTCTCAGTTTTTCATGCTACATTATTTTTCTTCACGGTGAATGTTATTCGGGCAAATTAACATTAAACTAATGCAATTAAATATATTTACTGCGAGTACATACAGCTGCTGCTGCACTGATGGGGTATATATAGCAATTCGAGGGAGTGGGTTTTTATATATCGTTGCTTAACATCATTGATATTCACAATAATTAGCTCGCCTTGGTTTTAGCCGGTCCTTAAGTATTTTAGGTACTCCACAGCACACAATATTCACTTAGGGGATTAATTTTCCTTATTTCCCTTTAACACGAGTTTATTTTTCAACAGGTCTTGGCCCGGCAGCAACACACACACTTGTTCTCATTTAAAAGGCGAGTCGTGTTGAGAAATTTTATTGCCTGATTATTTTAATGCAATCTAAGATTAAGTTTTATTGCCAAGGCCCGCGCTTAATTGTAATTGGTTTTTTACGTAATTCGTTGATGACTAACCCTACTTAATTTGTGCATAGGGTGAATGAACCCGTAATAATTTGTTGTCAGTATAAGATACATAATAGCCTATACGTTAATTAAAATTTGTACTGTTTATAACAGAACAGCTTATACATAGCCTATATACGCAGTTTGGAAAATGAGACTTGAGAGAGTGGCTATCAATCGGGCATAATATTATATATAGTAAGGGCCGGGAGCCAGCTGGAGGTTAACCCTATATACCTGCACCTGCAGCAGGGTTAACCTGAGATTAGCCGAACGAAATAAATTGATATCTTCGTAATTACCCTTGAACGAAATGGACAAAATTATGATACACCAAAATTTCCGTCTGGAAAAGATCTATTCGAAAATGTAAAAATAATATGGGGTCGTCGCATTAAATATAAATATTTTTCAAAATACTGTATGCTGAAATTTCGCTCTTATATCTCGAATATCTTTTGATTTAATGCGACGACCCCATATTTTTTTACATTTTCGATAGATCTTTTCAAGGCGAAAATTTTGTTGTATCATAATTATGTCCATGCATTTTCATTCAAGGGTTACGAATATATTTCGTTCGGCTAACCCTGCAGGTATATAACCTCCTGCCGCGCTTTTGGCCCTTAGTTCTGACTTATAGACAAAGCTGTGCTGCTGTGGCAGTGTGACTATACATGCATATTATGCATATATCAAATTGGTTGTTCGGGCCAAATCCCTGTCCAGAGGGGTACCGGTATCCGAGATCACGTGTACACTGTACAGATATCCTATAACTGGCATTTTTATTAACACCACAAAATGTTCCAATGGGCACATTATAATAAATTATGAAAAAAAAAAAATCGGTACCGGTATACCATAACCATCAAGTATACACTCCATAATTTTGCACTTTTATGAACTGCGACATACGAGAAATTGATCTGTTTACGTCGGATTATTAATTCCTACAAATTTCATTATTTGGAAAGCTATTTATGGCCTAAAGCTCACATCCGATGGGAAATTAACTAAATCATCATCGCGAAGCCAGAGTAGGATTTGAAATAAATTGATGACTTCTGAATATGAAATTATTATTATTATACGAAACAGTACTCAACTCATGAAATCAACGATGATAATATATTGACATTCAAACCTAGATATAAGGTTTCATACAGCAGTCGACATGTTTTGAAATGTTCGAAGTCAATGTGTCATATGTTTCTTAGATTTAGGTATAGGTAAGATCTCGAAATGCCTAAACATTATAAGCCCATCATAATGCTAGGAACGTCTCCCGAGTCTTCTGTACACCTTAGAATACAGTGTAGACTAGGAGAATACGGTAGAATATGTTTGTTTACATGCAGCTATAAACTAAACTTATATCACCGATGGTCCTGTGGGGTACCGCGTCCTGCATGATACAGATCCGAATATCGAGTTCAGTTACGAGTAGAATAATGGTAGATTTAATCGGGAGTGCTGGATGCTCTCTCGGAATTCGAATGAGATATGAGGCCTAATGGATGCGTGGTTCAATACAGGAAGGTCTATTTTGGGAAGAAAGGTCTACACCCATACACGCAAAAACTATTTGGTCCTATATCCTACAGCATCGCAGTAACTCCTTTTCTTTTTCGGTTATATTCGAAGAGATCAGGCTTATCATATATAATTCAATGCTTTTGAGTCTGGGAAATTTTCTGGTTGTCTGAATTAACAGTTATTTAGCCTTCAGCCAACAGTTTAAAGCTTTAAACAAATACCCTTTTTCACCTCTTGTGTGCACGCCGATTCCGAATAGAGAGAAAGGTCGCAAACATATCGACTTTACGGGTTTTCAATTTGTTTTTCCCGAGGGAACGAGAGAAAGGGAATAAAAAAATCTCACATCGCTGATAATCAATTTTGCGATTTAGAAAACGTCAGTAATGATACAGAGCAACGTATATTTGGGGATAATGCAAATGTATGACAAAAAGAGATAAAATGATTCATTGTGTTTGAAGCATTAAGCTGTGGCGGGTTGTTTGTACCCGTATAACTTATATGCTGTAACTTAGATTATTAATGGGTGCTATATACCGGTACTATGAAAAAGTAGAGTATACCGGCGAGATTGTTCTTGAAGAGCGCGAGCCGAAAATGTACGAAAACTATTTTTTCTACAGTTCTTGTCAATGTGTTTGTATTCAGTTTGTATACTCGTATTTTCTCCTGCTCTATCACTCAGCTTTTCGGCCCGTAGATATTCTAAAGAGAACGGCTATGGGATGACATTTAGTTTTCCTCTTATGTTGACCGTTATGGTTATGGTTATGGTTACATGGTGTTTTGCAATCCAAGTGGATAATGCAGTCGCCTGTATACCGAGTGTCTAAAAAGTCACGCAATATCGATAACTGCTATAACAATATAATCGATTTAATCATCACTTTATAAACTCAACGAAGATTGCGACTTGTTTTCAAAAATTATTAGGATTTCAGATAAACGGTTGAATTTTATACGAAAAGTTTTACGCAAAGTTTTATGAATAGTTTTACGTAAATTTTTACTGTTACTTTACGCGAACTTTTTACGTAAACGTTTTACGTAAAAAGTTTACGTTAAGTTTTACGAAAGTTTAACTGTTACAGTAAAACTTTACGCCAACTGTTTACGTAAACCTTTTTTACGTAAACTTTATACGTAAATAATGTTTGCATCAAATTACTGTTACAGTAAAATTTCACGTAAACGTTTGACGTAAACATGGTGTGGTGTTTCCTCCTTATGATTATTTTACGTTAAGTTTCCGTAAAACGTTTACGGAAAAAGCTCGCTTAAAGTTTTACTGTAACAGTAAAAATTTACGTAAAAATGGTTTTCTTAAAACTTTTCGTAAAACTTAACGTAAACTTTTTTACGTAAAACGTTTACGTAAAAAAGGTTTACGTAAAAAGTTCGCGTAAAGTTTACTGTAAGTTAACAGTAAAAATTTAAGTATCAGCAATCAGTTTATAAAATGATGATTAAATCGATTATGTTGTTATAGCAGTTATCGATGTTGCGTGACTTTTTAGACACTCGGTATAGATCCTATAAGTGTCTACAGAATAAAAGTCATCTGTGAAGCCAAAATAAAAAGAGTCTTTGGACGTTCACACATCAGAAGTTTTCCTGTGCGTTATTGAGGCAATTACCTGCTAAAATATGCAGGAAATATTGCCCATTGAAGGTGGCGAAAGCTCATTCCACGGCTCCGGTCATCTTCAAAGATAGAATACAAATTGGCCCGTATATACGAGGAATTTATTTTGTGTAACACGACCCATTTCAAAATAATCTCGTATCGTAGGCCTACATAACTTAATACAGTACGAGTATATATATCTGCACAGCAACAATGATTAATCTAGGATGATGAAGTATTTTCTGTCCTCATTGTTATTAATATTTTAAACGATATATTATAATAAGTGTACTGTATACAGACTTATTTGTCTGCAGCAAAGGACGGGTCAGTTCTCGCGAAATGCACGAGAGGAAGTCTATATATACACAGCCAACCAGCACCGCCTGACAAATTAACTTCGACTTCCGAATGTAAAAAGAAGAAT
Source organism: Symphylella vulgaris (assembly GCA_034698405.1). Taxonomy (NCBI): domain Eukaryota; kingdom Metazoa; phylum Arthropoda; class Symphyla; family Scolopendrellidae; genus Symphylella; species Symphylella vulgaris. Next base: position 7,690 of record JAQGBM010000528.1, on the reverse strand, counting down.
TAATCGTACGATGCACAATAGAATGCTGTCGTCGTATCAGGCTCTCCTCTATACAAAAAAGCATAAATTACTTCTATTGTCTCGGTCCTATACAATCACTCATATACTTCCTTTGTTTTTCGGTATAGCAGCGATGAAGATGAGATTTCAAGATTAAATAATTAATGTATTTATTATTTCGTGTATTATAGTTATGTCAGAGACGTACTCTGCTGCTTCAAGTGCTGCTGGGAGACGTGAATAGGATAGGACTTGCTGTTGCTGAAGTTGTATATTTTGCTGTAATCTTGCACAAACAGGGTGTGCTATAACCCGGAGTAATAATTTTCTATAACGTCTGATGTTATATACGGTATAAGTTTGTGCCATAAACATTAAAAGTCAACGAAATCAATTATAAAATATTTGAACGTCTGAATTTTTCCTATCAAAGCAGGGCTGCGATTGGATATTGAGCCCCACCTGAAACCTGGACTTCTAGATAATCATAATTTACATATACCGGATTACCGGTAATATTTTTTTTCATATTTTTAACAAAACGAAATAATTGTGTTAGCCACTTAGCCAGCTATAGCTACAGTATATATCAATTCAGTGAAGTCGTAGCTAGAATGTAAATTTCCAAAATTAATCTTTATAGACATCAAAGACCTTACCGGTATTTATAGGCATACCGGCTTTTATAGGCATATTATGTCCAGGGGCGTCGAGAGCCAGGGCTCCTGGCAAAAATATTATGCTAGCCCCCCCACCCCCTCGGGAGGCGCCACAGGCGACATTTTTTGCATGCTAACTTATAGTCAAATTTCGAGCATTCTAAAGTATTTTTTTAGCTATTTATCTGGGGTTCAGGCACCTCTCCCTCTTAATTTTTAGAGTTAAAAAACTCCAAAGCCGGGCTAATTTTGAGACTCAGAGCCCCCCTTTGAAACCCCGGGCCCCCTGGATACTACCCCTTGCCCATCTCTCATCGCCATCTGATTATGTCTACAATTAAGATGTTCAGAGGATATAAAGTTAAATACCTGCCTGTAACTTTCTAAAATATTATTTGAGTTTATTTCAGTCTGACATGTATTACGGAACACTTGAAGAATATAATCTAAATTTCACAGACGTTCAGTGCTTAATACGGTAAAAATGTCAGAGCTTTCAATAGAGATCATCAGTAGTGTTATATAACATAACATTTTTACTGTGTATGAGTTTTATGTCGAAAATTAAGTCTATATAAATTATATGAACGCAGCTAGTATAAGAGTAAGTGAAAAAAGCCTCTATATTATACTCCGAAGATATCTTAAGTTAGTGTGTATAGCTGTCAGATACAATTTTATTATATGATTTTTTTTATAAGATATAAGTAATTTTATTAACGCTATATAATAAACGGACATTTACTGAATTATATAGCGCTAAATTACTTTTTATGTTGAATCTTCACTTTAAAAGAAGATAACTTAGGCCTATAGTAAAAAAGTAACTTATTTTGTGATGCACAGTGTATATAGGACCGTATGTCTGCTATAAGCTTTTTGGTTATAGCTTACGGAGTGTCTATTTTAACGTAATTTTACGTGAAAATTGCCTGGTGGCTATTTTCACGTAATTTTTAGTTTTCACTTAATTATGTGTTTTTAAGCCCGCTCCCAACGGAGTTGATAGGGGCGGGATTATATGTTTTCGGTCTTATTATGTTTTGACGAATATGACGAAAATCGGATGGGCCAATTTTTGGTAATTTGGCCCTAAAATGAAAAAATCAAATTGCCATAACTTCGTTATTTATTGACCGATTTTGATGAGTTAGCACCTTGAAATAATCGGATCGATGAGGGACCTTCCTTCACGATTTTTTTTATATCTTAGAATACGAGTTTATTTATGATTCCTTCACCAAGGGACCAGGAATTATATAAATCGGACAAGTTCACCAATTCGGCCCGCGCGTCAGGGCCGGCCCGCCGACTAGTTTTATCTGTCCCGCGATTACTTGACAAAATAACATTGAATCCGGCCCGCAGCGTAAAAAATATAAAATAACTAATAAAAATCTGTTCATTACTTTTATTTTGTACTAAAACACGTTTGACAAGAGAAATGCCTAAAATTCACCGAATTTAATCAAATTTTTTAAAAAATTTCTGGGGGTTTTACCCCCGCACCCCCATAAAGAAATTTAATACAGAATTATGTTTCTCAACAATTGACCTACCGAAAACATGTTCGCCTCCGGCGGTCCTTGGGAAAAAATCCCCTCCTCCCACAGCAGGCGCAATATTAAGGGGGAGGGCGATCGAGGAATAATATGCTTAAAATTCACCAAATTTACTCAAATTTTGTAAAAATGTTCAACTTTTTACTTGATTTCTAAAAAATTTTCGCCTCCGGCGGTACCTGGGGGGCTGCCGCCCCCAGACCCCCTGCCTTCCCCTCTCCTTTTTTTTGGAAAATCGCCCCCCTCTAGCATCAGACCTTAAAATCGCGCCTGCCCCAGCTTAGTTGCAAGGCTTAAAACTGCATCTGACCCCCTCCCGTTATTGAGTGGCCCGCCGGTTAACTAAATATTTTTTTGGCTCGTTGTATGAAGTATGCAGAGAACAAGTGGACCTCGGTTTAGTGTGGACCTCGTGGACTCTCAACCGAAGGAAGGAGCCGCCACTTTAAGAATTTTAGGCCGGTACAAAGTTTCCAGAATCCAAATTTTGCACCAATTTATTTTATGTGAAAATAGCCTGGTGGCTATTTTCACGTAAAATTACGTGAAAATAGTCTCCAGGCTATTTTAACGCAAAATTACGTGAAAATAGCCTTTGCCTATTTTTTTATTATTATTATTTCCCAGATGATAACGATCGTTTGAAACGTCGGATATTTGCAATTTATAATGTATGCGTTGTTTTTATAAAAAATTTTACTGAATGAATAGCTACCGTAGTTGTTTTAGAACTTTTATTATACCAAGGACTTATACAGGGTGGACGCGAATATAGTCTACCCATGATACATTATGATTTTTTTTTTATATTATTTTACACTATATGATGCGTTCCGCTAGTTATGTGATAAAACCAGAACGTTTTATTAAATTATTTATTTATTTGAAAATTATCTAATAATAAAATCATTCACAAACATTCCATTTTTGTGCATAAAATAAAGTTTTCTGAATGGATTTCTGTATAATCCATAATTTTATATAAAAATAACTACATAATTTTACTGGTTTTGTCACATAACTAAGCGGAACGCATCAAGTACGCGTTAATTCGATGACTATAATACCTCGTACTATTCGTACAATGGTTTTTCTAAGTTTTCATTACTTAAACGATAAACAAAATAAGGTCTCGAATATTATACACACGATAACTAAAAGTTTTAAAATTACAAATCCTTCGTAAATTAGTAACAATTATTGTGTATGAATACGGGACTTTATTTGTTTTTAATATTGTTTATAAATCGTTTTTCGGTGATGAAAATTAAGAAATTAACCAATAGTACGAATCGTACGAGGTATTATTATAGTCCAGGGTCCAATCTTCGTAACCCTTGAACGAAAACGAACATACCGTATATTAACTTATATACTAAAATGTAGTAAGTTAATGAAAGCATCAATCGAGCATGAAATTTAAGTAATTTTAAAAAATCTTCAAATTTAATGCAACGACCCCATACTTTTTTTACTTTTTCGAATAGATCTATCGAAGACGAAAATTTTGGTGTATTCACATCGTAGCCTACGGAATTTACGAAGGCACATGCATAATTTTTCAACGATTTTGTGAGAATTTTTGTCGTTGCGCGTTGCAACGATTAAAATTAACAAAAATTCCCGAGAAATCACTGAAAAATTATGCATGTAAATAGAAAACTAAAGAAATTCATTATTTATCTTTTTAGTTAGACTCAATAATGAATAAATATCATAAAAGAAGAGGCTAAAACATTTTTTAATAAATGTCCGTTTTGATTTTTATGCGCAAATCATTTATTTCTTTTAAAAAATCTTATTAAATGGAGGAAATTAAGGCTAAGTGTTTACGTAGTATTAGAGTCAAATGATATTGAGGATTACATTAAAATTGGCTGAATTCTTTCACAGGATTTCCCCTTAACTTATACCATTACCATTTCTTTATAGGTATTTGATATGATTAACAAACAGACTCCTGAATTGTGGGAAAAAGTAATTCCCATCCAGGGAGATCTTAGTGACTTCGATCTCGGAATGAATAACGAAGATATAAATACCCTAATACGAGAAGTTTCCATCGTTTTTCATTCGGCTGCTGCAATTAAATTCAATGGACCTCTGAAGTAAGTTACCACCTTATCTACCCTAAACAACATTTTCTTAGAAACTGAACCATTTTTGTAGATTTGCAGTTGAAATGAATGTTTTGGGAACAGACAACATCATGAAGCTTTGTAGGCAATTAGAGAAACTTGAGGTACAGTAATCTAACTTCATAACTAACTTAACACTTTTATTTCAATCTTTTCGAATAGATCTGTATAATTATACAATAATACATTCCTAATATTATTATCTGTATTTTACGACTCTTGGACGTCTTTTGGCATATTTCTAAATTATTTAATATTAGATTTATTTTACAAGATTAACATTTTAGTGTATCAATATACAAGGGTTACCGAAATAAAATTATTATTTTCAAGATTTTTCCTACTTTCGAACTTACCCGATCAAGCACTTCTAGTGGCTAACTATATCTGCTAACTGTATCTCGTTACTTTTCTAACCAAAATATTCAATTCATACATTTCCAGTCTTGGGTTTACGTGTCAACTGCTTACGCAAACTGTCATCTAAGCGTGATTGAGGAGGCTGTAGTACCTTCGAAAATACATCCTCGTAATCTTCTGGAATTACTCAAGTAATGGATAACAGTCTTAGCATTAAAAATAAATTATTAGTATTAAATTGGTATCCTAAATTATCGCTTTTAAAATTGTCAGGTGGGGAGAAAGCGATCTATGGGATTATTTCGAAACCAAGTTGCTCGATGGCAGACTTAATTTCTACACTCTAAGCAAGAATCTAGCGGAGAATCTTCTCAGAGAAGAAGCTGGCGATATGCCCGTGGTTATTGTAAGACCAAGCATAGTCACCGGCATTTGGAGAGAACCCGAACATATTCGTGTAAGTATTTACAGCCTTCGTCGTAAGGTGCAACAGTAATTTACGTGGCTACTAAAATGTAAAATAATAATTGTTATTAAATTATTTTCAGGGTTGGGTTGTAATTGAAAACGGGCCGGCTGGTATAATAGCAGTAGTAAGTTATTTATTTTAATAAATAAATAAATAATTAAATTTTGTAGATCGCCATGTACGATTTGTGTGTTAGTCTTTTCTTTTGCTAAAAAAAAGCTAGGCCTATGTTTCTTATTCTATAAATGATGTTTTGGATAATATGGATAAAGATACACTACATAGAGTCATAGACGTACATCAGATATTTGATAACGAGTAATTACGGTATTATTTAATTATGGTATTATTATCTATTTCTAGACTTCAAAAGGGATAATGAGAAACGCTGTAGCTGACGAAAATTGTAGAACCAATTGGGTCCCCGTAGATACTGTAGTAAATAGCATTATAGCCGCTGCGTGGAGCCTTGGAACTAAAAGGTTAATAAGTAATTTAATTTCCCAATTTCATTAGCCTTTTAAGGAAGACTGTTACGGTATAATTCCAATGCATACCGTAATTAATTTGCTCTTTTCCTTTGCGTAGGGTAAAGCCTCATACAGTCTTCAACAGTGTGAATACATGTACGGATCAACCTACTTGGGGCCATCTAAATCGATACAGCAAAATTATACTTAGAGAATGTCCACCCAGTCAACTAGTGTGGTATCCTGAAGTCGAATACCTTAAAAGCAAGTAAGACATATGAGTAAGCCAACATAGTTTTGAGTGAACATGTACCTGATGATCCAAAATCCAAAAAAATAGCTTGGGAATCCTGTTAACTTAACAAAATAATGTAATTACTCCTTACATTCTTAAATGTTACAGAATGGTATTTAAATTATACTGGAAACTATTCCACTATCTACCAGCTTATTTCTACGACCTTGGTCTGCGGTTGTCAGCTAAAAAGACATGGTAAACCTACTGTATTTTATTACGTTACAGTCGTTACCCTAGTATTTACCAATATCGGCTCTGTCAAGAGTATATAATTCAAAGAATTTAAAGAATTATATACTCTTGGCTCTGCTAATAACTTACGTACATACCGTATTAATTTATAAATAATTCTCCTTTAACAGGGTGGTGAAACTAATGAATAAAATAGAAGATCTCCATTCGGTACTATCCCCTTTCATGACAAGACAGTGGATTTTTAAGCATGAAAACCTCCTCAGACTCCAAGATAGCCTTTCCAGTAGTGATAAAGACGTAAGTACACAGTTGTGCTACAGTATACGACTATACGTGGTGCGCAGTGATAGTGAATGATTTGGGTGATAAGAAACGTTGCACCGGTATCAAGAAAAAGTGTGAATTTTTTCCAACGATAGAGTAACCCTTAAAAAGATTTCTCGTTTAAAAATACTGTACAGAGTGGCACAGAAAAAAGTCTCCACGGAAAATTTTCTAAGTTCGTTCTTCTATAAAAATTTCAGAGTCCGTTCATCTATGAAAATTTCGAGTCCGTTCATCTAGATCAATGAAATCTGAAAATTTTATAGATGGACGGACTCTGAAATTTTTATAGAAGAACGGACTTAGAAATTTTTATAGATGAACGGTAGAACTTAGAAAATTTTCCGTGCATGCTTTTTCTGGGCCACTCTGTATGTTACCACAGAAATTTCGGAGATTTTAGATTCTAAAGTTGCGTAAAATAATACCGCTTCCATAGAAACATAATATACAAACTACTGGGACTTTTTATTTGCCCGAATTTCGACGTTTACCTGACATTTTTAAAACGGAAATCTCATCAGAAGGGTCCACGAGTAATTGAAATGGTACAACTCACTTGCTACTTTCATTTTCATAATGGGATTTTACTATATTTCTCGAAATCCCTTTACAGGAATTTAAAGTAACAACTTGCGATATGGACAATTACGAATATATGCTTAATTTCTACCTGGGCGTCCGCAAATATATATTAAAAGATGATCCTACAAATATACCTGCCTCTGCTAGACAGATGAAATGGTACGTACACCTTTTACTTTCTTAATTTTTTACGTACCACACAACTTAAATTAATTTTACGATATTTCAGGTACAAAATGCTACGAAACACGGCCTACGCCTTGGGTATTTCGATAATGGCAGCTGGATTTGTGTGGCTAAACATCCTCTACTATTTAAGAGCGGTTATGAATCCCCTTTTAAAGAAACTACATTTATCTGCCATACCGAATAATCTCCTAAAAGCATTAAGGATTGCTTAACCTTAAGTCCATAAAACAAAAGATATCCCTGCTACCATGAGTTTATCCCTCATGCTGCTACTGTACATAGAGGTAAATGATTTTCAGCACAGTGCCGTTGCCGTAGCGTAGCTAGCAGACAGGCGCGGTTTTAAGGGGGCGGGGGCGATCCCCCCCCCCAGCGGACCTCGAAAGAGAGGCAAAAATGCTTAAAATTCACCAAAATTACTCAAATTTTGTAAAGATTTTC
>JAQGBM010000527.1:0-13350 GCA_034698405.1 Symphylella vulgaris | reverse complement strand
TATTTAAGAAAAACTCAATAGAACGTCAGTTTTTCTTAAATATCTTTTTATTTCATGCTGTGACACCATAATATTTTAACATATTCAAATAGATCTATTTAATAAGGTCATTTCTATGTATCACACGTCCATCTCCGTTCAACGGTTACGAAGATACAATTATTTTAAGAGTTTTTTTTTTGGCGCCCCATTGGCAAACTGTACTATCGTCCATTATTATGACCGGGGATGAAGCATTTTATCCCTAACATCAGGTAAATTTACGGTTTGCAGATAGCAAGGGAATAATAAGCAACCTACGCAATTAAACGTAATTTAAACTCTCGTCCGAAAGAGTCAAAAATTTCGCTCGTTCAGAAATTCTTCCTCAAAAGAGAGCCGGGATTCGATCCCGCGCATCAAGCACCACCGGGTTCTAAGGCAATAACCTCCAAACCAGCACAGGCGGAACAAGAAAGCAAAATTAAGTAACTCAGCTGTTGGGAGGCCTGGCGAAAACGAGGACGCTTTTTTTTTGCATCTTGCTGCCGGACGCAAAAATGTTTTTGATGTCTGGTTTCGTAACCCCTGGTTTGACGCATCATATTACTGTATCCAAATGTCCGTCTTGAAATGATCTCTTCGAATACGTAAAAATAATGTGGGATCACCGCATTAAATAATAAAAAGATATTTGAGAAAAACTCAATCGCACACGAAATTTCAGGTTTTTCTCAAATAATCTTTTTATTTAATGCAGTTATCCCACATTATTTTTAAGTTAGTTTATTCGAAGAGATCATTTTCAAGACGGACATTTCGATATATGATGCGTCAAAATCTGTTTATAGGGGTTACGAAACCAGAGAGCAAAAACACTTTTGCCTCCGGCAGCAAGACGTAAAAATGCGTCCTCGTTTTCGTCCGGCCTTAAAAACACAAATTTTGTTTCCTAGTTTGCTTCCAGCTGCCTTAAAAATAATAAAGAAGAGGACACAACTACATTTTTTTAAGTATTAATAATTAAAAACTTTAATAGTAACTCAAGAAAGTTCATAATTTTGAACATTATTTTTTTCAGTTTTCCAGTTTTTAAATAATACCGTAATATTAAAACTAAAAATCAAGACATAAAATATCAGTCTAAAATTAGACTCATTCGGCCAAAATAAAAAAGTCCAGCTATAGTGGCTAAATAGTTCAGCAATTAGGGTCCCACACGCATCAACAGAACACAATTATTAACTTCATTATGTCCAATGGGAAAATATGACGCAATAATAATGTGTCTCAAGCATCTGCATTCATAACCATCGTATTGTATTTTTTCCTAAATAATTTATATGTATTTAGTTTGCGTTAGGGCTCTTTCGGCGTGGGTGGGATCGGTCATCTTGTGCCAGTCCGTCTGACCCACCACGAATCCCAGGGCTCTTCGTCTCTCCTGATCTTTGCTTTCCTCGATATCCGCCCATCGGACCTACAAAAAGAAAACAATAATACCGGGTAATGTAGTAACTTGATTTTTAAAACGTCGAGGGGTCACGAGTGACAACGAAGGTCAAAATAACCCAACGACAGATCATATTTCTTCAGGGACTGTCCATAAATTAAGTTACGCTGCTGAGGTGGGTGGATTTGCGGATGCTTATTGTCTCCATCAACTCGTCCCCAACAATTGATTCGTACCAACAATAATTGGTCTCCCGAGCAATACGTCCCCGTACAATTCGTCAATCCCAAAATTTCATACCCAGAAATTCGTCCCCAACAACTTGTACCTCCTGAACAACTCGTACGAAATTTTGGGGACGGATTGGGGAAAAAATTGTTCGGGTACGAATTGATCGGGGATCGAGATGTTGGAGACGAAGCATCCGAGCGGGGTTTTTGTTGATTTGATTTTTTTAAACGGCTACAATGTGGAGCAACTTTAAAGAATTTCACTTACTCGGAAATTCTTACCAGCCTCAGCAGGATATGGATGTAATGTTACTTACCCTCTTCTTTCCAGGCTGTGATTCTCTGGATTCGTAATCGTCGGGTAACATTAGATATTCTTCCATCGTCTGTGGTTCCTCACGGCGTCTCTTTAGGCTCCGGATACCATCAAGTTTATCTAGAAATATACCATAAATCCAAAAATATTATTAACTTTATCCATTTATATAGTTTTTTTTTCTTTTATTTCACCAAAAACAAATCAATTAACACGCGCGCAATATTATTTTTCCCGAAAATTAAGCACCGAAAAGACAGTAGACAAAAATTTGTAATAACATAAAACTTTATTTTAAACAATTATTACTTTGGTTAATAAATATGACAGAAATTTATTTGAAATTTTATTTAATGCTGTGCGAACTAGAGGAAGATTTTAATTTTTGGGGGGCAAGAAAAGTGTTTAATAATTATTTTTTTTAGAAATATTGTAACTTAAAAATCCTGTCCAATTTCGAACTTTTAATTCCTCGAATTCGCTCGTAAAATTGGCCACTCAACGTTTACGTATTTATATCACAGACCTATAGTTTTAGTTTAAATTTTAGATTAATTAATATTGAAGACAGTAATTATTTAACTTTAAAATAAATTAACCTCTGGACTTAAAAATTGTCCGGGAAATTTATATTAACTTTTTTTGGAGGATTTTTTTTTGGATCTTATAAATAACGTATGGGACCGGATATAATATACATATGAGATGAGTGTACACTGTACAGACACCTTGTAAAAATTGAAAACAAATTATATTCTGAAAGCACTATTTTTTATTCTGAATGCAAAATACAACATTTTTAATACGATCTTGAAGAAGAAATCCAAAAGCATCGTGATTAAATGCGAAACGTGAAAAATAGTCCTTTCTTTTCGAAATATATTAGCCCGAAAATCAGAGGGATCGAAGTCCGAAAATCCGAGGGATCGAAGTCCGAAAATCTCCCGAAAAAAATAAAATTATGCGCAAAAAGTGGTTCTAACTATTTAAATCCAGAGCCTATAAGCATGGAATTCCATGCTATAATGTTGTCTTACATCACAAGAATAATGTTACAAACGTACTTTGCAATTTTCCTTTTTCAGTAATTTATTTCATATCTCAAAAGAGATTTTGGTATCTACGCATTTTTCCAAAATTATTTCATTTAATTAAGGTGCGGAGCTAATTTGAATACTGTATTTCAATTTACGGTATTAAATAATGAGCTATCCATTCGTTTTCTCCAACTCTTTTAAATAAGTCTCTTGAAAAACTGTAAAAATGCTATTTAGGATTTTAGGACCGTGGCAATAATTGGTAATTTAACCCTTGGTTCTGTTTTTGCTCTCAACTACAGTATTTTGCAAAGCCAATCTAAAGTAAGAGGCCAATCTTTTGCTTTATAACATCGGTTCCTATTTCTGCTACAGAGGCCAGGAGATGAACCTTCTCTGGGCCCATTTTGCCTGCAAAGTTATACTAATCCTTTGAAAGTTGGCATTTTGTAAATTTTTTTTGCGTAATTTGCTGTAAAATTTTGATACAATTCTAGTGCAACTTGTAAATTGCACCGTTTTTTTCCTTTTTAATTAAAGTAAATAAAAAATCTTCACGTGACTCCACAGATGAATAAAATCTTCGAATTGATGAATATTTAAAATATTATTTTTTACATACTTACCAAAATACTTGATTTTTTGATGAAAAAATATATTTACACCCGACGCGAAAAATACGAAAACGCGAAATTAAAAAATATTTTTCACAATAAAATAACTGGAATGAAATAAGTCACAAATTTTTTTTTTCTTCTTTTCACTGATTTTCCTTTGAAAATAATTTAAATATGTTTGAAGTAAATTTCTTTGAATATTAAGGGAAAATTTAATAATAATTTTACAGGATGGTGAGTGGCCGAGACAGCTGGAGAACGATATTTTGCAAGGCGATGGCGCCGTAGGACCCGGGTTCGATTCCCAGTACATCTCATACAGGTTCACAAAGTTGGCCGGAGTGGATTTTTCTAACTGGTTGTACTGCTATTTTGGGGTTTTTTTCCTTATTAATTTTACTTCAATAATTTTTTATTTAATATTTATTGTATCTTGCAAAATTTTAATAAAATTTTGGCATCACTAAAAAGGAATTCTTAGGGCAATTTAAGAACGCGACCACGATACGTTCGACCACGGTGAAGGAAATTTAATCAATCAAGGAAGGTTGAATAAAATTTAATGTTAAACAACTTGATTTTAATTTAAAAAATAAAGGAAATCCTCTTCTTATTTTAAGTCACAAATAAAGGAGAGACTCTTAAAATCGGAATAATTATATTTATTTTTATTATTAAAATATTATAACAACATTAATAAGAAAACTCGATGAAAATCCTCGACTCCGTTGAATATTTTGGCAAATAAATAAATAAATAAAACACTCAAAAGCACGAATATTTTAGACACCGAAATCCGAAAAAAACAACACTCAATCCCGAATATGAAAATTACGCGCAATATTTTTTTCACTCACACTGAAAAATAATCATTTTAAAATTAAATTTAAAAAAAAAGGTAGCACCGACTTACCTAATTTATTTTCGGAAGCGTCCATTTTTTCCCATCTGCTAACTTCGATACTCTAAAAATTGGTAGAAAACAGAGGATATTTTCCGTTTATTATCAGTATTTTCATTTTTGGATATAAATACCAATTTTTATTTTCAATATTCGTTTTAAAACAAAAATTTAAAGCTCACATTGTTTTCCAAAAAATATTGAAAATACTATTATTAATGATACACATAATTCTTTTCTTTAAATAATTTCTTTTAAAATTTTTTAGCTAAAATACAATAACTAGTGAGCTTTAAACTCCATGTTGTTGTTATTTTAAAATTTTGGCGCCTTTGTTATATTAATCACGTGATATTAATTAATTAAATAATCACGTGTAATCGATACGCACGCGCGTGCAAAAAAATAAATGGAACTAAAAAAAGGTGCATGAACTCTCAATAAACCTGAGCCACCACCATGATAATAATAGTGGCTAAAACCATGGTAAATCAGCAAAATGGTTAAATTAAAATACAAAAATACCTTACATAAAATATTACTGAACTAGTTAGTGAAGAACTAAATTTTTTAAGCTAATAATTTTATGATTTTATTAAATTAATGGATTATTGCCTTGGTAATAATACGATATTACCAATAGAAGAATTTATTAATTTTCCCAATTTAAAAAATATGGTGCACAATATAATATTATTTTTTATGAAATATAAGCCAATAAATTCAATTTTAAATTTCAATTAAATAGCCTACTAGCAGCACAATAATCTTGGAAGAAAAAAGTTACTTCCTTCAAGATGAGAGCACTACGTGAAAACACACGGTCCGAGCATTGAATTAGAGGGGAGAAGGAAGTGAAGGTCTCATAGCCGTGGTATGGGAGAGAACGTGACCATGCACCTGTTCATGTGGCCGCCATATTCCCAAAGATGATTGAAAATAATCAGTGTTGAAAATGCGTGCTGTTGGAGGAGAGATCGCGCGCTCGCTGGCGCCATATTCCGTCCTCACAATTGAAAATGCATGCTTGGAGAGAGGAAAAAATGTATGGTCACGCTGACTTTCACTTCCTTCTCACCTCTAATTCAATATGGTCCGAGTAACTTACTCTAATGATAAAACGTACGATTAAAAATCTTATTTTACTCTTATTTAAATAAATCTCTTACCTTGTAGCGAGCATTCTCCTACCCAAGAAAACATTTTTTTCATGTTATATATTATTTTATTAACAATAATATACCGGTATAAAATAGGTAATTACCGCACTTAAACTTACTGCAGGCATGCATGCACAGCGCAGTGGTCATTTTACGTGATATTATGTACGTGTAAACTAGTCTTATATTTTTAATAACAGTAATAAGCCAGTACTAATTATTAAAATAAATAAATACTAAACTTATTACTATTTTGTGCTTCAATTGTTATTCATGACATAGTCAAAATAGTGAATTATTTGTGATTCAATGAATCATTATTTTGTTCGATTTTAATATTAATTTATTCATCATCAGTAAAACTGTCCCGAATGTGATCTGATCTAAGTACCACCAAATCCGTCTGTAATTCGACAAAAAACCCTAGTAAAACTACTGTATTTTAAGCCAATAATAATTGTTTAGAACCAATGATGTTAGTGGGAACCATAGTAACCAAGGTACTTGGAATAATATTTTAGTAAATTCTACCAAAAATTATTATTAGTACCAATTAAGTGTGTTTACGCAGAGAAATTTTACCCTTAGTAGAAAGTTCATTTCTATCTATAATTTCGTGTTTGTAACACCGCAGTTATTAAAGTACAAGTTCATTATTAACTCTAAATATATTTCGCTATAAAGTATGAAAATTAACAATTTGCTGCTTTTTTCCGGCAGTAAAGTCACATTTCTAACCTTGTTGTTATAATTTAATCGCATTTAAATGCAAATCGAGCTGTACTAACTTATTTGCTCGCACGCTATTCATAATTTGCATTAATATTATTATATTTTTTTATTACTAAATAAATATATATTTCCCCACTCCACGATATTATCAAATAAAAATATGATAATATTCTTTAAAAAACCGTTTTTTTTCGCCAAGAACATAATAATATTATTTTAAAATAAATTTAAATTAATATTCTGTAACTACTTACTTACTTTTAAACTTACCGTTTACCTTAATTTTTTTAAATATTAAATTTCAACCTCGTAGAATTTTAGTAATTTACAGTACAGTGTAATAAAAGTAAAAATAAGATAACTCACCGGTATTCCTTCTTCGCGTTTAGCCGGTGCCTCAACTTTGACCACCTCTGGAGGTTTCGTGTCTTCGATAAAGTCCTCCATTTCTACCTATAAAAATCCCAAAAATTTACAGAATAAGTTATTTTGTTGCATGTTAATTATTTCTGCTAAGTTAAGTACCGGGACTAAAAAAAAAATTATAACTCCAGGGGTCTTTCGCCAGCTAGATAGTGCCTTCCTGGGTCGATTTTCCGTAAAGCAAAGAGGATAACTACCTTATAGCCCTCCCTTGAAAATTTACAATGTCTCCCCTTAATGCTTGTTAAGACAAACATCCACACCTCTCCCAAAACCAATAAAAGTTAGTACCGGTACTGGCATGCAAAATTTTCCCCTCCACCGAGGCATATTTTAGTGCATGCAGAGAGCAAGGGGATCTAAGCAGGATCTAAGTTTTTTAAGCTCAAAGAACCCAATAATTTTCTCATTAAATCTCAATAACGCTGAGAGAGATTTCGAACATTGATTGGTCAGCTTTTATTAATTATTATCTACGGAGTTTAAATCCCCTAAATTAGTCTACTGTGTGTATCTACACTTACGTCAGTTATGGCAGCATCTTGCAGCAATGAGCGTACGTCCAGTTTCAAGTACTGAGAGGGGGTAGTTTCCCAATTATCCACTATCTGTTGATCAATAAATTAATAAAGAATTAACATAATAATTTCATAAGAAAAATGAGTGGGTGATTGTAGAATTACCTTAGTAATGTCCTGTAGTGTCCTGTTGTGGATATTTTTCTTGAAGCAATTCTGGGCATCCATATCCATTTCGGCAACGTAAGCCTTTTGGGTTTAAGTGTAATAAAAAAACGTGCATTTTTTCGATTTAATATTACTGTATTATTTTTTTTTTACGGTATAAGACGCATAATAAAACCAACAATAAACATTAATTAACTTGGAGCTCATAGGAATGCGATGTTTTTGAGCGGATTTTAAAATATTAGTCTCACGAGCGAGCATAAAAATAAATCTATAGTGGTATTGGTAACTTATTCGGTATTTTTATATACCATTGTACAGTACACGTATGATGTACCTTTAATATATCAAGTCTGTCTGTCAGAAAGCAACTCCAAAAATATAAAAAATACGACTAGGCTATAGTACGCAAAACCAGAAAACTGAGTTTCCCTCTTTCTAACGCGAGAGAGAGCCACTACGCGCGGAGTGTTCACAGTCATAAGAGTGCAGCTATAATATGAACACACTTCTGGGATGGCGCAGCCCACGATTTCCGCTGTGGTCTTCCGTATACGGTAGTACAACATTCTTGTAAATATTCCGGGATAAGTAGTACTGGAAAAATAAAGTACCAGTACATTGCTGGCCATCTTTATTTTGGCCTACTTATTTATTTATAAACTGTAAGTCATAATCGACCTTCCAACTCAACATACAAGCTGCGCAATAAAAGAATAAATACTGCAAAAACTCAGGAACGTCAGGCCTCGCAAGCCGGTCCATTTAGAGTTGCCACACAAAATCGAGTTCAGATGCCTCTCGTAATAATAACAGATGAACTCGTGAAAGCCTACCCCGCTTAGGGAAAAACCATAAACCTCATATCAGTTAGAGGTTGTGGGAAAAAGGCTAAGAAGAAGACTGCAATTTCTCTGACTAAACAATTATTTCGTTTTTTTTTGTCAATATTTCTCCAATAATTTGAAGGGGTCTTTGTAGATTTTTGGTTTAATGTACAATAATCTTAAAATCAACTCTTCAACCAATGTTTATTTTGTTTTCCTGCTACTGCGCATTAAATATATTCCTACTTGCATTCTGAAACTCTATTCGAAACGATGCAATATGAATAAAATACGGTATCACATTTGTGTCAATTTAAATAAGTTACATACAGACGGTAATTCGAAACCCACTTGATGGTAGTACAAGAAAGAATCGAAATAATGAAATGTTTCTCAAGGATAAATACAGTCACTGAACGACCTTTTTAAAACATAAACAAATGTTGTTCTTTGTCGAGTGACATTATTTGACAGCAAAAGGAAAATTTCTTCAAATTGTATTTTGACACTGGGGTTTTTAAAACAAATTAAGACTATTTGTTTGTTGATCTGATTTTTTCACGTCGCGACAACCAAGGTCATAACCCGACGACGGTGTGAGATTTGAATTTAGCCTCAGGGAGTCAGGGAACAGGATTTACAGACCTGTATGAGGGTTATTTATAATGTCGCATGTGCAGAGAGTGCAAAAAGGGGATAAGACCTCGGCTTAAACTCTCATCAGAAGGAGCCGCCACTTGAAGAATTTTACTCACCCGAAAATTCTTACCTGCCCGGTTTGCGCCGGGGTTTGAACCCGCGGTCATTGGTCATTTCGGATTCAGAGACATGCGCGCTGAACCAGGCAAGACTATATATTAAGCAGTCTATTGTAACTACATTATGGGATTTAGTTATTAGATTTTAACGTTTATTATCAGATATTCTGACTCTAAAACTTCTTGATTTCAACCAGGGTTCGGAAGTTCCTGAACCAACCCGTAAAAACCTTTATTTTTAAAGAACCCAAACTGGTACCGAAATCTAAACAACAAATTGAACTAGAATCGAAATTTTTAGGGAAAAAAAACCCATAAAATTGAAGCTAAACAACGTAATTTTTTTTAAGAGCTCGATTTTGGAATTTACCGGAACCTAAAATACGGGGTAGTTTTTTTTTTTTTGTAAGAACCGAGACCGGAATCGGTTCCGAACCGTGGTTATAACGAGTAACCTTAAATTTTGTATTAAATAAAGGGAGATTATTCTTTACCTGAAATCCTTTGCTTCTAGCGTAAGTCCATATTTCGTTAAAGTGACAAACTTTGTCGTTTATAGAGTCGATTATGATGAAGGGAAAGAATCCGCTTTCGACCGTCTTCTTGAAGAGTTTTAAGAGACTTGATCGATAAGAAATCTCCATTTCTTCCTCAAATTCGTATTCCATTATCTATTTAACAATTAATCAATTTAAACATTAATTAATTTTTTTGGGGGGAAATTCCATGTTAAAAATGAAAGTATCAAAGTTGTCAATTTTTTTTTCCTATGATAGAATAAACCATTCTATTAAACGAGATTTCCGTACTTTAAAAATGGTTAGGTCACGGAAGCAATTCGGGAGATATAAGAAGTTTGTATATTAATTAGGTTTCTATGAAAGCAGGAATATTTTATGCAACTTTGGTACGGTACCTAAAATCTTAAAAAATTTTAAGAAGAAAGAAAAAAAAAGGAATTTGATTGAAATTGATTTGGATTTTTTAATAAAAAGGTCGCCATATATTCGGAACATTACGGTAATTCGTTCAAGGATGGAGAAAAAGCAAAAAATCGTAAAGTTTCAAATGGCCTTTACATTACCGGTAATTTATTTACCTTAATCTTGACCATCTTTCCAGTTTCTGGGTCCCGAATCGTTTTTTCCGATTCAACCATAAAATAATCGTCCAAAGATAAAACTTTGGGAGGAGCTCCTCCATTTTCTATCTCCTTGTCCTAAAAAAATAACAACAAATAAATTAATAAATTATTATTTCTGGATAAAATTTTAAAAAAAAAAGTTAAGTCTTACTTTGATAAGTTTCGATATGAATGTCTTCCCAGACCCCGGAGGTCCCCTTAGAATTATTACGAAACGAGGGGGTCTCGTCTTACGAGTCGCCTTTGAGAGCAGATCTTCAACCAAGATGTTGGGTACTACCGTTTGAGCCGCCGAAGCGAAACCCTGGGGAGGGGGTGGAGGTAATTGTCGTACGTAGGGGGTCCTTGGCGGCTTATTGTTCCAAATATTATCTCCATCATCATCATCCTCCCCTATTTCGTCCAAAACTACGATTGGTTCGGGCGAAGGATTCGTTTCCGTAGCATCAGTGGGAGCATTTGCTGCAGTGCTAGGAGGGGTGGTCGGTTCCTGGTTCTTTTCTCGGACCAGGTCCTTAAAATTGATGTCCAGGGACCGGTCCAATGCGGCCCTCCCTTCCAGACGGTTCCGTTCCCGTTCCCACTCTGTTATCTTCTCCTTTCGGTCCTTGTCCCAGTCCCAAGAGCGATCGGAAGGTCGAAAAGATCGTTCTTCTCCCGGTCCGCCTCTCCCGCCGCGCTCTCTGCTGTTTCCCCTGCCGCCTCTGTTGTAAATGTTTTGTAAATGGTGAAGATGGGGTGGCGTTCGGCTACGTGGTCTGTAGTGGGATCTAGGAGGTGGAAGGGGACTTCGGCTCCTCCTATGTTCGTATCTGTCCCCTCCTCGACCCCCTCGGTTCATATCTGTCCTCTCTTCTTCTAAATAAAGTAAAAATAAAATTTTAGTTTTTTAAAATTGTTTTTAAAAATCATCGCGACAACGTAAAGGTCAGAACCCGACGACGGAGTGAGAATTTTGCCTCGGGGACAGGATTTACAAACCCCGGCGGATGTTCACTTGCGGTTAAAACTCGCGTCCGAAAGAGCCGGTACTTTTTACGGTTTCACTCCCAATCCAGAAACCGGGATTTGAATCAACAAAAATGTTGGGTTTCCAGGGGCGAGTTATTCGTCACCAAAAACACTTGAGTGAATTTCCTGTCAATTGGTAAGAACCCCGGAGTTTGGGCGACGAATAACTCGCCCCAGGGGTGCGTTATTCTTCACTAAAACACCGGAGTTTTCCCGTTAGATATGTACACAGGAAACTCTCCTGTGTTTTGGGTGTCAAACAACGAATGAACACCGGTGTTTCTACATAGGAAATACATTGGAAACTCCGTTGTTTTTGGAGCCGAATAACTCGCACCTGGGGGGCAATATCCAGGCTTTAACCGACTCCCAAGGAAATGAATTTACGCATGGAATGAAGATTTAAATAAGAATCTTTCTCTCCTATTATTTACCTTTGTTTCCACCAAATGGCGCAGTAGCTACGTGTCCGTGACCGTAATCGAAAGTTTCCACTTTTCCGATACTAAATGCTCCCGGTTCCGCCGCCTTTGTTGGATAATCTAAATTACAAAATCAAGATTTATTACGTCATGTCCATATTCAAAAATAAAATAAAAACATTTTCTCTTACCTCTGAATCCGTAAAGAGGGTCAAATTCGTCCACTCTTCTGCGCGCGTCGTCTAAAGCCATTTGTGGCTTTCTGTAATAAATACTAATAAAGGTAATAAAACATAATTAAAATGCGTTCTTACAACAATTATTGTTCTCCGTATTATCTAAATCGCGCTGGTGCAAAGGTGCTGCAACGAGTTTTATAAAAGAAAAAAAAAATACAACATAATTTTTCATGGATTACAAGTTAGTGAAACATTTTAAACTAGTTTTTCGTCTAAACATATTATTTCAAACCCACCAAAATTTCGTAAGAAATAGAATTACACAGTCAACTCACGTTATAACGTACTTCAAGGGGAACAAAATTTTGGTACGCTGTATCGTAAGTACGTCATAACGATAATATAAATGCATAGAGTTCTATGGTGAACCAACCAAATACTGTATTTTAAAAAGTACGTTATATATCGTGATAAACGTTGTATCGTAGTACGTTAAAAGGTGAGTTGACTGTAAATTTCATATTTTTTTCTTCGTTGAATCGTAAAAATTAAGTTTTAATTTCAAAGATGAAAGTTTTTCCGCAAGAAAAAAAAAAAACAATTAATAAGAAAAAAGTCGTTACCTATCGTCAAGGGGAGGTAGTGGTGGTGGTGCTGGTCTATCCCAAGAGCGACTGTAAAACAATCAACATTATTGCAAATAAACTACCAGAGTCTAGCATCAAATTAGACAAATTATATATATTAGGGTGACAATCGAGGTATCTGAATGTTTTTTTTTGCACCCGAAATAGTTAAAAGTGTGGGCATCTCTAAAAATTATTTATTTAACTTATACATAAAAACATTATAAGATGTTTATTTTAGGTAATATTTTCCTACGGTACAAATAATCATTTTAATCGAGTTACTGTATTAATTTTTTTAAATATGCTTCTTTACAATTTTGGCATCCCGAAACCGTGCCTCTGCATAGTAAAACGCCTCTTTGGGGGATTGCTTTTACTAAAAATTGTAAAATATGCTTATTTTTAAAAATTAATAACTGGTTAAAAATAAAAGAAAAGACTGGAAATGACTAATAACTAAATATGATAGTTAAATAAAAAAATTTTAGAGGTGCAAGAACTTTAATAATTTACTAACCCAGACAGAGCAGGTCCTGCATTAAACGAATCGTCACCACGTCGGAATGGATCTATGCTACCACCATCGTCTCTCATCCTTCCTCCTCCACCACCTGAAGCAACTGGAGGCCAAGTGTTGTAAGGATCTTCATTTCTCACATTCCACGAATTATTCTCATTATCCTTTAATTTAAAACAGTTTTAATTTTAATAAACTTGTTTTTTTTTTTATCTATCTATATTATCATTGAATTAGAGGTGAGAAGGTCTCATAGCCGTCGTATGGGAGAGAACGTTACCATGCACCTGTTTATGTGGCCGCCATATTCCACAAGATGATTGAAAATG
>JAQGBM010000526.1:0-13353 GCA_034698405.1 Symphylella vulgaris | reverse complement strand
AGCTATGCATTACTCAAATTATGTTAAAATGAATAATTTACAATAATTATTCATTTTAACATAATTTGAGTAATGCATAGCTAAATAACTAAACATATTAAAGAAATATTGAAAGCATTAATTAAAACTTTTATGAACGGAAATGAATGGTGTATCTGAGAGGTACAATCTGACACTTCTAGATGTTGTCAGAACATATTTGTATGGTAAAAGTTTGCCTGAGAATATGTGGGGCGAAATTGTGATGACAGCAAATTACCTGAGAAATAGGGTAATTCATTCCTCTATAAATGATATTCCACAAGTGAGATGGTCAGGTTATGTTCCAACTGTAAAGTATTTGAAGCGAATAGGTTGTTTGGCTTTTCTACATGTGCCTAAGTATTCTTATGGGCGTAATAAGTTGCAACCGAGAGCTCAAAAAGGAGTTATGGTTGGATACGCAGTTCGAACCAAGGGATATCGAATCTGGGTTCCTGATAGAAACTGTGTAATCGAATCCAAAAATGTCCCTTTCGATGAGAAAAGAATGGGCGTTGAAGTGTTAAAAAATGCTTCAGAACAGATCGAATTGGACAGTTACGTAAGATGGAAGGAAGATGAATCCATTGAGTATGAACAAAAATCCGAAAATAGAAATGTAAAAAGACAAGTTCAACAGGATCAACAGCCAAATCCTCCTATCATTGAAGATAAGGATGATGACGTAACAGAGACAGTACAAGTACCTGTTCCGAATAAAGAGAAGAAACCAGCAAATTACTGGAGAAGAGAAGAGGTAGTACGAAAAACTGGAGACACCAAGGGGATGATTGACATTTACTATCACCCTCCCGGAATAATCAAAAGATTAAGAAGTGGACCTGAAGTCAAAGATTACTGTTTGAAGAATGAAATTGAATACGAACCAGAGAAGTTCAATTTTAGTCGGGTTAAAAAAAGTGTAGTTCCAGAGGTAGAAGATGTTAGTGACGATGACACTCATGTAACATTTGAACAGTTTGAAGCTTGTGAAGTGGAACTGAAAATTCCTAGATCGTACGAACAGTGTGTAAAATCCGAACAGAAAGAAGAGTGGTTCGAGTCTATGAGCGAAGAATACGAGACCTTATTAGAAAGAGATGTTTGGGAAGTAGTCCCTCCCCCTGAAAACAAGAAAATTTTGGGGAATAAATGGGTTTATACCGTTAAGAAAGATGTAGAGGGTAAACCTAGGTATAAGTCAAGGCTTGTAGCTTTAGGAAATAATCAACGCCAGGGGCAGGATTATGAAGAAACGTTTTCCCCTGTTGTTAATTTCACTATTATTAGATTGTTTATTGTTTTATTTGTTTTGATAGCTGGTTGGGTTCATGTACAAGCAGATATAAAATGTGCATATTTGTATGGCCAGTTAAATGATGAGATTTACATGAGACAGCCTAAAGGTTTTGGGGTTGTTGGAAAGGAAAATCATGTTCTTAAATTAAGGAAGGCTATTTATGGGTTACATCAGTCAGGTCGTATGTGGTATCAAGAATTAGATAGTACTTTTAAGAGTATGGGCTTTGATAGATTATCTACTACAAATTGTGTATATCATAAAAATGGAAATGTTATAGTTCTAGTTTATGTTGATGACCTTATATTTTTTGCTAAGAACCAGAATTTGTTAGAGAAATCTGTAAAAATGGTTTCTGAGAAATTTGAAATGAGAATTTTGGGTCCTATTAATTCTATTTTAGGAATTGATGTAAATTGCAGTATGCAAAATAAGGAAATTAGGTTATCACAGAAGGGCTATTTAAAGAAATGTGCAGATAAATATGATATACGTGTACCACCTAAAGTTTATTTGCCCATGACTGTTGGTGCCATACCTAGTCTAAAAGATTGTCCATCTACAGAGATGGAAAGATTATCTATGCAAGAAGTTCATTATAGAAATGCTATAGGGAGCCTGTTATTTCTGGCACAGAGAACCCGTCCAGATATAGCTTACACAGTAAATGTACTAAGTCAATTTAATTGTGACCCTGGTAAGCGACATTGGAGAATGTTAGAGTTGCTCATGCAATATGTAGTGACTACTGATAATTTAAGTTTGCATTATAAAAAGCCTGAGTTTTTAGATGGCCTTAATGTTTATGTAGATGCAAACTGGGCAGCCAATGTCGATACTAGGAGATCAACTGGTGGTTTTGTTGTTTATTTTTGTGGACAGCCAATAAGTTGGAGAGTCTTTTCACAGAAATCGGTAGCTTTAAGCACTATGGAAGCTGAATATATGGCTATGTCGGAGGCTGTAAGGGAGATGGTTTGGATTCAGAGAATTCTAGACAGTTTAAATTTTCTAAATTATGATTTCCCTATGTAACCTAAATTATTTTGTGATAACCAGTCAGCTGTGATCTTTGCTAAAAATAATATCGAATCTGTGAGAAGTAAACATATCGATATCAGATAACACTATGTACGCGAATTGGTCAGGAGTGAATCCACTCTTAGAGACACGATTTAAAATATTGACTTCGCAGCAGGCTACTGTCGTTATGAAACTAAAACTAAAACTAAATATTGTATTTTGCTTCCTCACATTAGTTACAAGACACAAAACAAAAATTTCCTGCCACCATCCTTGGAGTTGAACAACATGGAGATGTCTATAAAGCAGCTACAAATATAGGGTAACTAATATAGTTTTTTAAATTTTATTATGAAAAAGAGGGTTGTTTTTATTTATTGCTTTTGGCAACCCCGGCTTTACGTGCGCGGTGGCTATTAGGATTTCGAGCCCTTTTTCTCTTTTCGTAAAAAGTACCTTGGAGTTTGTCGTCGTTAAGAAAACGCTGGGAGTGTACGGTTTATATTTTCGTTCGTTTGATTAATGTATGAACTTTATTGGAGCATGGAAGATAATAATTGGACTTCAAATGGAATATTTGACGACGTTATTATTTATTTAATGTTAGTTATAATTATAAAGTTATTTATACTAACAGTACAGTATTACATTTTTTAAAATTACATTTTCTAAATATTTATGTCGCAGGTCCACAGATATCATTGCCCGATTAGATAAAGTAGAAAAGGAATATAAAGAGATGAGTAAGAATCTTGCTTCAGTCAATTCCAGAGTGGGAATTTTGAAACTGAAAGCGGTGTCAGAAATATTTATGATGGATATAGTCGTGGAGTTATTCGGGAGCATAATGACAGTTAAGGATTTGGAAAAAATGTCAAGAAACAATTTTACCTTCATTGATTCTGTCGTAAATGAAAAGGCTACGAAAGAGGCAAGCCCAAGAACGAAGAAAAATCTTGAATGTTGGAATAAGTTTAAAAATGATTTAAAAGATTTAGGTATGGACTTGAAAACCATTGACATGCAAATGAATAATTTAAGACTTGGAAGAAACAAATTCGCGCATCCATCTCTAGATAATTCGCAGCAAATTGAGTTTTATTTCAAAAATAATATTTCATATAAAGTGTTAATAAAAATGTTTTGAGAACGCGATGTAAAAAAAAAGGATATGTATAGGTTAATTATTATTGCATTGTACTAGGTATTGTTCGAAATTGTGTGTTCATGCAAAAGAAAAAGCATATTTTTTTAACAATACTGGAAATCCAGAATGTGCCAAAATAGCATTTCCTAAAAACTGAATTTGATTGCGACGAAAGTAATTTTTCCACATACTTATGTAGATCGTGCAGAGACAAAATATCTTCATATGAAAACCAACTGAGCAAGGTCGAAAAACTTCGAAGTGAATTATTGGGAAAATGCCATCAACAAATACAGGTCACACAGAAGTACAACCAAGAGAATCATTGATATTCAAACACATCGGAAAAGACTTTTTCATGCTCCTGGTGACAACAATGATGCTACAAATGAAATTTCAAGCCCACGACGTGTGTTAAGTGACATAAATTATAATGTAAATAGATTAGAAAATTTTGGTAAACCCCAAAATGATGTCACGCCTGTAACAGTAAAACCATCTATCAAGCATCAGGATATCAAGTATATAACAATAGAGCTTGCAGAGAAGGTAAAATATGATGTTATACCTGCATTGTGCAATGGCTCAATAAGAAAAGTCATAAAACTCCTAGCAATAAAGTTTGCAGAAGAATTCCAGGAAGCTGTAAAAGATATTTTAAAATTGGAATGCAGCAGTTATAATAAACAAACAAGAACAGACACAACTGAGGCAACTGACCACAGACAGAACTGTGAGGAAAAGTGGCAAGAACCACCCAAGGTTCACTGCTCAGCCATCACCACGTCCTTCTGCGTCAACTACTCCTGTTAGTTAAAGTACATTTTAAGATCAATTACTCCAGCCCCAGCATCCAAGAATTCTAGATCAATTACTCCAGCATCCAAGAATTCACTAAATATACTGGAAGCTACACCTCAAAAAGTACCGGTATGTCGTGTTTGCTTCGATCTGAATATTATACACTATAACTATTCATATTACGGTAATACGTTTGTTAATTATTACAGATGGTTACTTTGGGACCAAATTTACAAGTGCCCAGCCACAAGTTGGCTACCTGTAACGCCTCCTCCTATTCAAGGTACACTACGGATTTGATGATGGGTATATTTGGACCTGAAATTCTAAAAACTTATGCTCTGAAGGGGATTCAAGGGTGTCCAAAGCTTGCTCTGGATACATATACAGTTGAGGACTTTATAAGTATGTACATTAATTTTTAAAAATGATATAGGCTAGCTTAATTATTTAATATTCATTAATATATTATCTATTGTATTTCAGGCCACGTTGCTCAAATTTTCTGGCCAATGCAACAGGAGCTTTATTCTGGGTGTTATGCGAAATAAACTCAACACCGAATCTAAGGTTGGTCTCTTTATTGGATCCAATAAAGAGACTAAACAGGACGGGACGACGAAATCCGAATCTAAGGATGGATCTAATAATAAGACTAGAAAGAACGGGGCGACGAAAAGTAAAGAAGTAATAAAGGAGCAGACGAAGGATGATGATGATGCAATAATGATGATCAAGCGTAAAGATAATGTCTGTATACCGTATACGTTCTAATTCTAGTTCTAATTAAGATTCTAGCTTATTCTAATACCCCGAATTTATTCAATCTTAATTTTTGAAATGTCCGGAAATCTGACCTTGGAGGAATACATTAAGAAAATGGGGTGGCGTGTTTCCCCTTCTTCTTCTTCCCACGGCCCCGACTCCTCGTTCAAAGATTCCCTTGCGTTGGGAAAATAAGTTATATACCAAAATAAAAATGTTCATGGCAATATGAAACCATCTTGGATTAAAAAATCCCTTTCTCATGGTGACCTTGTTAAGCCATTTCTTGCCTGGATTAATCAAACCAGAGAACTTAATAATTAGGAAATGTATTTCGTATCATGGAACAAAAGAGCTCAGAAAGGGGCCTGGATTATCAAGAATTTATACATGAAAATGGTGTCAGAAAATAATTATAACGTACCCTATATTTTAGGTATAATTTATATATCTTGTTGTTTATGCCGCTGAACTTTATTTATTTTGGACGGTACCTCTGTGAGGCTCAAATATAAAAGTGAGACGATGCGTGTTCCGTAAGCCTAACCAGCGTGACTTTGCTGCTGCTCAGTTTAAATAAAATAAAAGTAAATTTCGGGATATATCCTATGTAAAATAAATAAACTAAAGGATGATATAAAGGAAAATTTGCGGGGGCTCGGTGCTGAAGTAACTGGTACAAAAGAATAACTTGAGAAACGGTAAGTTAAGTGAACTTTTCGCACGGTCAGTTTGCCGCAAAGTTTCCCCACCATCGGCACTTAGTTTCATATCGTTACATATCCTGGAACATCGGTTTTATCAGTTCATTTTAAACTAGATTAAAAGATAAGAGCACGACAATCAACACTACTACAGAAAGAATAAATTTGACCCAATAATAAAGAAAGTATGGCTCCCCTTAAAAATTTGATATGACTAAAACTTAAAAGTGAGGGGAACTATGTACAGGAAGTAACTAGACAGACTGGTAAAACAGCTGGGATGCTAGACATTTATTATTATCACGGAATGAGCCTGGTAGGCCTAGATTCAGATCGAATAGAGTTAGAAGAGTATTGTAGAAACAGAAATTTGCAATATGATCGGACCGATTTCAATTTTAGTAAAGTAAGGACAGGTTCAGATTTGGAGGTAGATTCAGGCCCAGGGGGATCATGAAGATTTGGCTGAATCAAGTTATGCTGCTTATGTTGTTGATTTACCTACGAGTTATGATGAAGCACAAAAATCTGAGTGTGCTGATAAATGGAATGATGCTATGGAAAAAGAAATCAATGTTTTGAGAATAATAGGCCTAAGCTGAATGATTTCTTTCAAAGATGCCATAAGTTCATGATTTCTCTTGCTTTGCAGCTGAGGGCAAGGCTCCCATTTGATGAAGAAATTTTTGAGAGCCTATCATTCTTAACTCCACTTGCTGCTACAAGTGGTAACATTAGCTCACTGGCAGCAGTTACCACTAGATTTCAGGTTTATTTTCCTGCTATAACTGCGCAACAAATTGATGACGAATGGCGACAATTAGCGTTTAATTCTGAAGTAGATAAGAATGTACATAACAACCCAACAATACACTCTGAAGAATTCTGAGTGCTGATTTTGAGCTTAAGAGCAAAGGTAATAACATTATCTTCCCCAGACCCCAGATTATGTAAACTTGCTATAACTTTGCTATGTTTGCCAGTGTCAAATTCTGACTGCGAACGCATTTTCTCGAAGGTTAATGATATTAAAACAAAAACTCGTAATCGTTTTACGACGAACGGTGTTAATTTTTGCAAAGGAAGGTGTAAGTGAAGGCTGCACTTCATTTGATCCTAGCAGGGGAATGTTAGAAAGGTTTAATAGTAACCCGATATACAATAATGTCGACGAGGCAATTGAGTAAACTAAAATGAGCAGACATGCAAAACAGTTAAATTTATACTCAAAAGCTGTTATTCGCAATTTGTCTGCGACAGATTTTTTTTCATAAATTTCCTAAGCTAATTATAAACAAACAAAAATGTATCTGCTTATAGTAAGTATAGACTAAATAAATGACATTTTTCAATTTGTTTGTTTGTTTCTTTATTTATCTTGCTTATATAATTGTTTCTGTTGTGATAAAATTTATACATAATTGGACTCATAATGTTTTTTTATATAACTATTTAAACTTATATAATCTTAGAGTCAATCATTTTTTCCCTCTCCAGAGTCCAACCCCATCATCATTCAGCAAAATAGCAGCCTCGCACTCCCAGTCCCAGTTTTGTGTAGCAAGGCATAATAAGACATAGAGGCTGCTCAGCAGCTCTCTGCTGCTTAGAGTTGCTAATTAATTTTTCAGGATGGCAATAAATCTTTGAAACCAGGATTGGCATTTGTCTTTCTCTAGATGGTAAAAAGATAACTGGTTTAACAGAGGAAGTAGGAGATGTAGATTTACTAGGCTACGAAACAATCGGAAGACAAGGCGAAAATCTTTCAGCAATGAAAAAAGAGCATGAAGAAGAAGTAAAATTGGTTAAAGAGCTCCAAAACATTTTGTTAAAAGTATGGAGAATGTTACCATAAGTGCCAGAGAAAAGGAGATTTAAATCTTTATTAATTACTATATATAAATATATATAAGCCTATCAAAGTTATCTTTAGATATAAAAGAATGTCTATCCAAAAAGATATCTAAATTAGAAGGTTTAAAATCAAAATATTTAACCAATGAAGAGGTATTCCTACGTTATTAGCCTTCTATCCGCTCAAGTTTTGGAAGAAAAAGAAGCATCAGAAGAAAATCTTTATCTTGTTGATTCAATAACATTTATCATAGCTTGTATGGAAGGAAAGTCAAATTTATGGTACAGCCCCTCAAGGCCCTTCAACTCTATCCAGATCTACGTGCCATTACATGATTGGGACAAGACAATGGTTAATAATGAAACATTATCAGTGTTAATAACTTACATGAAATGAATTGGGCAGCTGAAATTTCTGTCCGTGCCCTGGACAAAATGTATGAGAGAAAATTTAACAAGCTAAACATTTTCCCGCTGGCTTCTGATATTATAAAACTTTACAATTATCTAGATAAACTCGAATCAGGAATTAAAGAAAAACCATTAACAAAGGAATCGTACAGAGAGCTTGCAAAGGTAACATTAGCCAAACTGGTTTTGTTTAATCGAAGAAGGACAGGAGAGGCCCAGCGTATACGCATTACCGATTATGAAACAACAGACAAAGAAGACTTTGTTATGGAAGAAGTTGCAGATAGCCTCAGTCCATTTGAGCAAATGTTGTGCGAAACAATGACGCTTATTGAAATTCGAGGCAAAAGAGGCAATAAAGCCCCCCCATGCCGCCTAACATAAAAGAAAGCTTGGATCTGATAATCGCTTCGCGATTATGTGGCGCTGAAAAACCGGAACTTCTCACGTCAACTCGTCTGAGAAAACACATTGCGACTGTCAGTCAAATTTTGAATCTGTCGGAATTTGAATTGCATCAGGTTGCGAAATTTCTTGGACATGACATACGGGTGCATAGAGAATTATATAGATTACCAGACAGCACCATGCAGATAGCAAAGGTCAGCAAACTTCTTCTCGCATTTAACAATAGGGGGCAGAGACTTTAGAAATCCAAATGAGGAACAAATATTATCAAGAGAATGAAGAAATTTAAGCTTTAGCATTTGCGCAGCTTGTAGAGTATATAGAAGAATCTAAGCGGGCGAGGCTATTGCTCTGTCTTCAAATTGTGTCAAGTTGTAAGTCTACTAGTAAGTCTACAGCGTCTTAAGATGCCGCCGAAAGTCCACAACTTGCGCAGTACGACCAGCAGTGCAGGGGTCAAGGTCCCGTTAGTAAAAATGAAAGTTACATACATTTGTCAAGAAACAGAGGAAGTGGGCTAAAAAAGATAAGCTATTCAAAGAAGAAAGAGGGTTTGTTCTATGGACATCTCTGCACTTATTCGCAGCACAATTTCCACGGCGTCCAAGAACTGCAGCAAAAAATCACATGATCAATTTAATTGAATCATTCACTTATCTCCTTCCTTGCGGAGATTGTAAGCGGGAGTTCAAAAAATTAAGGAATCGAATTTACTTCAGAGAGCCAGATGTCTCCAGCCGTGATGCCATTATAACATGGCTGTGGAGAGCCCACAACAGTGTGAACAAGGCTCTTAAAAAACCAGAATTCCAGTTTGCAGACCTGCAAATGTATAATTAGATAATAATATCAGAGTTATAAGCGAATTCGACTGTAACGAGTTTCCAACACGAATAAAAAATCAATATGTTGATTGGACATGAAAAAAAAAAAAAAAAACTTGAATCCTAAGTCTGTTCCGCGCATAATCGGCCCTCGAGAACCAGGTCGGGTATTCTGCTTTCTGCGTTGACTGGCAATTTGAAGTAGTCCAATACGTTGTGGTGTATATACAGATGTCGCTAAATGAGCGTATTGTTAAATCGGCAGTAAGAAAATATGAAGTAACTGTCCACCCATTGCAATACACAATATCGTGCACATCTGTACTTGCTGCGGGCGTATACACTACATCCAAGGGATACAGGGGGGATATATACAGGGGATATATGCTCTGTCAGAGCATAATATGTGCTTCACCAAAATAATTATTTTATCAGAACTTTTGTCTACATGACTCAGTTGTAAATGTAGTCACCCCTAATCTATTATTCATGGTACGGGTCACCTCAGGCCATATATTGAAACCAATATTATAGCGATATAATACACGCATATAATAAACCGTATCATATAATGTCTCAATTTTAATAAGTGTCCAGCATAATATATGCTATTATGCTTCATCAAAATAACAATAATTTTCACTGTAGACTTACTAGTTGGGTTTGATGAGCTAGGGGATGATGACGTCAGACGTTACAATTTACAAAAATGGGTTGCTGTATCTCCCGCCTGGAGGAGAGACTTGTTGAGGGGGTGGAGAAAAGACTAGCTGAAGGAATTGAGAAGAGGCTGGCGGCTAGGTTAGAGAGGGTGGAAAAATTGGTTCAGTTGCCCCCCACCAGCACATGTTTGAATGGTAAAGATCAAGAATGGGCTGGGGGGAAAACCTTTACCAGCCTCCACTGCCAACGCCAACCTCAGTTTTTAGCACCAACACAGCCACTACTCCCACTAGCAACAACACCATCTGGAGCGGGTTTGTGCAAAGCGGATATGAAGCAAGCGAAAGCAGCACGTCCACCCGGCCAAAAAAGAGAATATTACTGACATATGTGTAATTTTATTTTAGAATTGAATAAAATTAAACATGTAGCTGGAAAAAAACAAGAACTTCACGAGGACGACGCAAAGAAGGAGTTGAAGAATCAGAAATAAACTTCATGAAAAAGATGTGATAATTGAAGCACTTGAGGTAAAGATTACAAAAATTAAAGGAATCTGTGACGAATAAGGTGAATTCCTCGTACAATAATGTCATAATTACCCGGATGACGGATGTTACACCAAGCATGATTTAAAAAATTACGATTTTTTAAATTAAACTTCACAGTCGATGTTTATGACAATAAGTTAAGTTGTTTTTATGACAATAAGTTTAGTTGTTTTAGAATGTCGCTGCGGTTGGTGCAGTGATCGGCCTAGGGCTATATATATAACATGATTTTTTTCTGTAAAAAAAAAATAATTAAATAAATTTGTTCAATCTCAAAAAAAAAAAAACTTCACGAGGACGACGATCCATTCGATCAGAAAGAAAAACAAATAAATATGGGAGGTTGTTTTTCACAATCAGAGGTTCACAAAGTCCGAAAGGAGCTTGAAGAAATCAGTCGAGTATTAAAGATTTTCGTAAATGCTCTGGCTCTGGAAGGCCAAGGAGGTCGACCACCCAAGGATGTCGAGGCGGTCGACCAGCCCAAGGAGATCGACGAACATCATCTGCCTCTAGAGCCCAAGGAAGTGATGATCTTAATGGAGCCAATATTCAACTTTTGCATCAAGAGCAGCAGTAGAATGATGACTCCCGCAGGACCATCAGCCTCTATTTATTTTTTCTAAACCTCCTAGTGCCGCCGCCAACACCAACTGGCTGATACATCAGATATTTTTTGTGATATAAAAGAAACTGAAGTGTGAAATAAATGTACCGGAAAATGGTTAATAATAAAAAAAAAAAGAACTTCACGAGGACGACGATGATCTCTCGTGTTGGTTCGCTTGCATCATTTTTAGCAGAAAGAAAGAAATGGGAGGATGCTTTTCCAAATCGGAGCTTAACGAAGTCAAATCGGAGCTTGACACAGTCAAGAAGGATATTCGAGAAATCAATAGAGTCTTACAGGTTCTGGAAGGCAGATTGGCTGGTCCCCAAGGAAGTATATCGAGATAATCTAGAAATACCCAAGGAAGTCAACAGAATGATAATGCAGGAGTCATTGATCCACGGTCGCAGTCCGGATCAATGCGGACGTAGATCTCAGACACCTACACTACCAGAAGCCTTTCGTTGGTGCTTCTAAACCCCCCACCAACACCAACCGAGTATGATCCAACGGATCTATTTTGCGATATTAAAGAAACTGCACTCTAAAATAAATGATATGGTAATAAAAATAAAAAACTTCACGAAGACAACGATGAAGTTTTACAAGTTGCATCTTTCCAATTTCTTATCAGCTTCAAGTTTAACCCTATGGACGTGAAACGGAGTAGTTTCCTCTTGCCACTTGCTGGTTTAGTAGGGGAGACCCAAAATAGCGTGTTGAAGGGGCTTGGAGCGAAATTCGAACGGAGAAAAACTGAGACTTAGCTAAAGGGCGCTTTAGTGATAAGCGATCATCCATCCAGTAACATGGAAATCCATCTAGAAGAATAAACCACCATAGACTCCAGACTTGCATTAAACCCTGCGATACCTATTCCGGGGGACGAGCAAAATATGGGGAACCAACCGTGTAAAGAGGTGAAGAATAATGCATCGAGAGAGGAGGGGGGTGTTCCTACCACAACATCAGGTACGCTGACACCAGATGCTACGAAACCTAGTACCGTGCTTGAACCAATGAACTGGGAGAAATTTAAAGAGGTCCTAAGAAAGAATCCGGGTGCCATAAAATGGGATATAATGTTAAAGGAGAAACAACAGCGAAGCAACAAAGAACGGATCCTATGGAAAAAACTCAACTACAGGCTTACGAACTATAAAATATCCGAAACAACGAAAAGAGCGATGATCCATAAGAAAACCGCTTTCATAATCCTGGACCCGAGCCAAAAACCATACCATTCGGAATAAGTGAAACTGGCAGTTGAGATGGCATTGGACAAACCATTCGAGGACGTTGTTGGCGCCATGGGTAATCTGGGAAATCCAATTCAGATATATGTATAAACATAATAAAAATAACCGCAAGTCTCTTTCACAAAAACTGCCACGGGATACCACTTGCTCCCGGACTACTGTGGATCTCAAAGTGCAAGTAGTACAGAGCGATTGGTATGTTTAGATACCGAAAGAAAGGAGTTTTTTGATAAGTGCCGTCACGAGAAATCGCCAATAAAATTGGAATCTCTTAAACGAAAGTCTAATATTAAACCTCTCGTAAATAAATAAAAAAAAAACAAAGCTAACGAAGTTACCAAATTTGGATTTTAATCCGAATTGCACTGTTCAATCTCAAACAATTACGATTGCAAATGTTGTCAACACTCCACTTTACTGATTGGTTAGTATTGAAGCAAAGTGTACCGGTACAACAGAAAACATGAAATATACAGTATAATGGATGTAATCTATATGTATATCTCAAGATTCAAGGACGCGTACGATTTCCAGATAGACAGAACTAAACTTCTCACAGACACGCCTGTCTTAACAAGCCTTGAGAAAGAACAGAAAATGAAAGAATTACGCAAAACAAAGTCGGACACCCAAAAATTAAAGAAATTGTTTGCGAATGCAAATGTCTATATCTGTGGGACACAAACATCTGTGGTGAAAGTGTCGAAGAATGTTGGACGTCAATCTACAGCTCGGAAAAGGAGCAGAGCCGAGCCACGTGATGAGATCAAAAGTGATTCTGACGACCACACAGATCAGAGCACTCTTGTAAAAATGTAAAAAATGTTTTGTGTTATTGATATCAATGGTGGCCTTATGCATGGCCGCTGTAAGGAACTTATAATTATGTTTAAACATCTTCAAAATCTTCACAAAAAAATGGATAATACTTCATTAAATGATTACTTTGACAACGTTTGTTTGTTGCTTCATCGTAGAAAATCTTTGCAAATTTGTGAACGAGTAATGT
>JAQGBM010000525.1:0-13381 GCA_034698405.1 Symphylella vulgaris | reverse complement strand
AAGCTCATTTCAGGCCCCCCCCCCCCCCAGCGGGATGTGAAAATTTTTCTGAAAGTGTCTGGGGCGGCAGATATTTTGACCAAATTTTTTAAAGCTTTCTAGTCAAAATAATTTTTTTTTAGGATCAGACACTTCGCACAGATTATTCAGTTTGTAGGATGCCCTGGGCAAGCTGCCCATGCCTAAATCGGGTATGCTACTGGTCTATAACTAAATACAAATTAATTTATGGAAAAGCCAACAGAGTATCAGGCTGAGGAGTTGCATTAAAAATTCACAATTCAACGGTAATAGCTAGTTTTGTCGGTTGTCCATACTCCAATTCGACTCAAAAGGAAAACCTAAAATCACATACCTTTATAAATAAACCTACTACTACTAGGTATGAAATAATTATTCTATAAAAATAATAATAAATACTCCTATCGATCTAATTTATTAAAAGAAGTTTAGTATTTATTTTCTACCACCAATATTAAAACTTATCGTTAAAATTTCTATTACATAAAAGAAGATTACAGGCCTACACCCGTTGTCTTTGTCGTATACAGACGGCCGGAGAGGTCTGGGAAGGAGTGTTCCATTAAATTATTTGCACTTCCATCTTTTTTAATTTAAAAGGAATTTGGAAAATAAAGTTCAGTAATAGTCAGTGTATTCAACTGTAATCAATTGAAATAAGGCACTAACTAAACATAAAAGTTCACAGTTTTTTTTTTTTAAGTACGTAAATAATTAACCGAAGGACCATCATGATTCATTCAGGGTGGTGCTTTTTGATGTGCTGAGTCAGCGGATACTTTTGCGAATACTTTTGTCCACACTTTCCGCATTCGAATGGTTTTATTCCAGTGTGAACAACCTGGTGGGTCTTGAGACTGTCCAGTTGCGTAAAACCCTTGTTGCAAGTGGAGCAGACAAACTTCTTTTCTTTCGTGTGGACAACCACGTGTCTATCTAGCATAAACTTGAGCTCGAAAGACTTTCCACAAGTTTCACAAAGGTGATTCTTGTCAGGTCCATCGCAGGTCTTGTCGTGTTCCCTTCTGATGTGGCTCAGCAGCGTTTTATTATTGGAGAAACGTTGACCACAATCGGCGCAAGCAAATGGTACGTGTTTGTCACCACCCAGGTGTCGACTCATGTGTATTCCAAAGCTCAGCTTAAACTTGAGCTTGCTCTGGCATATCTGACATTCGAAAAGCGGAGGCTCTTGAATATGGATTCGAACGTGGCTTTTCAAAAGATTTCCATTCTTACACACTTTTCCACATTCCTTGCAAATCAAATTCAATTTAACAACATGCACGTAATTCTGGTGCAATTTTGCGTAACGCACGCAGTCAAAAGTTCGTGGACACTGCGGGCATTTTATTTTGCTGCCCTTTTTGCTGCCGTGCTTACTTTTCAAGTGCTCTTTTATGTTTACAAACGATAAATGGCACAAGTGACACTCGGTCTTATTGCTCCTGGGTTTGACGTGATTCTCTACGTGCCACGTAAACCTGAACTTGTCTAAAGTTGTGAAGGAACAATTGTCGCACGAGTACAGTCTTTGATTACCACCGTAATTGTTGTGTAAGGTATCAACATGTTTTACGAAATTACGCAAGTGTAGCTGCGCCATTCCACACTGATCGCATCTGTAAACCTTCTTGAAATGATCGACAAAGTTTTCGGTTTTTTTCGAATGTTCCTTATCGAAATGTTCTTTTGCCAATTCAACTTCATCAAAGTCAATCGTACAAATCCGGCACCTGTAAATCAAGTATTTCTTACACGCAAATAAAAGGTTGGGATAAAAATTATTGTAAAAATGTTTTTCTTTTGATTTTAGGTGGGGAGGCGGATATTTTGACCTGAATATCTCGCAGACTTCTTGTAGGGTCATCTCTTTCATTTTAGGTTTTTTCTTAACCACTTTTGTTTTACTTAAGGTTATTTGGGTGCAATTCCCTCCATCCGGCTCGTCCTTTATTAGTTTTGAATACACAAAATCTGAGGACTTGGATGATGTTTCATTGGTCTCATGATTTGTAGTTTCAACCGATTTTTTCTTAACCACTTTTGTTTTGCTTTTGATAATCAATTCTTTTGGAACCTCATTATAATTTAGATTTACGTTGTCTGAGCATAATGTTCCATCAATCTCACTTTTAACTACCGGTACTTCTGTTTTAATGTTCCCTTTGACTGGTTTATCCTTAATAATATGTTTAAAATTATCAGCCGATTTGTGGGTCTCAAGGGCATTTACTGATACAGAATTACTTGGTTTTTCGAGTCCAGGTAATTTACCTTTACTTCGTTTTTTAGCAGCTACTGTTTTAGTTTTGTTTTTAGTTACTTGGGTGCGTTTCTTTTGGGGTGGCAAGTACTCATCGCCTGAGTCGGTTTCTTCCGCACTACTTGTACCTTCGCAATACGATGTTTTAGCAAGCCCTGCTCTCTGAGGATTGTGAAAACCTGACCCTTTATTTCTATTTTGCGATCTAGCCATTCTCCTTATTACCACTCCTTCGGCTTCACCACGTTCGTTGGATGTTTGATCCAAAACCTTTATAACTGATTGATCGTCCTCCAAGCTGGGTTCCATCTTTACTTCAGATACTATAATATTGTCCATGATTCTGTTAGGCTTATGATCCCACGTGTAACTCCATTGTCCAGTTTGATTAATTTCAGATCCTTTTTCAAACGTATTCATTATAATTTCTTGTACCCCGTACAATCAAAATCGTTCACTCAAAGAAACCGATTTATATGGTAGCTTCATCAAAAAAGTAGCTCGACATTCTGTTTTTAAGTATTAAAATATTTTGTAACTGGGACCTCAGAAAATCTGCGCGTATGCCGTCAATTGTTTTTTTTAATATAAGCGAAGCTTAGGTATATATAATTATACCTTGATATAATGTTGTAAGACAAGTTAGTTGCTATTAGGGTTGCCACTGCCAGATTGAAATTTTACCAGCAATAAATACAATAAAATACTATAATATATCCTATGATAAACCCTGTTGTTTTGAGTGCTAACTTTATATTTTGAGTCCTAACTTTAATAACTAACGAGTAAGTTAAATAACTTATAAGGTGCTTTTTTTTTTAAGAAAAGACGTGTAAAAAATAAAATATAAGAATTAAGCAACACCAATGATGCTTTTGTTGAGCAGAGAAAATAATTATTTTCTATCCCCTACTAGCCCAAGGAGTTGGGCTTGACAAGCCCACCTTATTTTTCACCAGCTGTCCCATTCCCTCTCTTCCAGCCTCTCTTCTCATCAGAACCAGTAAAAAAATATGCGATAGTTCTACCGTCCCTCTCCCAACAACATTCAGCATCAAGCACCGGCTGACTGCTGCTAGCCGCTTACTTTCGCAGCCATAACAATAGATTACGCGCCAAACATAAATACGAAAAAAAAACATTTCGAATGCTCTTTCTAAAATAACCTAATCAATTAAAGTGCTAGGGACATTTAAACTACTTTGAACCATTGAATAATTATTCATATTTACTTAGGGGCCTACATTACTAACATTTTTAAATTTAAATATCGGTCAATAACGGTTTAATTTTTAGTAGGTCGAAATTTCATAAATGGGGGGAAATGCTTAAATGCCAGTCTATGGTTCACGTGTAAAGGTGTAATGGCCCTAATAATGGGGGAAAAAATAGGCGTGACTATTACACGTGAACCATAGTCGGTTGCATTTTTACCCCCATGTATGAATTTGCGGGTGACTTCAGTTCTACTTTTTTTTTTTTATAAAAATTTTACCGCTATCGACCGAGATTTAACAATAACGTAAGTAAATATAAATAATTCAGGGTGGAATGTACCAAAGACAGTTAAATTAAAGTCACAGTTAAAATCGTTAGTTAACCAATCAAGAGAAGCTATACGGAGCACGTGACTAGTTTAAACCCGGTTTAAAATTTAACGCTCTTTGGTTCAATCCACCCTCAATGGTTTACTTAACTTACGAGTTAGTTGTTAATGACCCTATTACTTTAAACTTTAAAACCACACCATTTCACCTGGCCATCCCAACCAAAAAAAATTTTAGAAAAGTGAATATTTTACACATCGATATAGTGTGCATTTTATATCCATTACAAATTAGTTACATTTATATAAATACACAGAAGTCATACGTATAGTGTAAGTTACTTTTATTTGAAGTAACATGAAGAATCATGAGTTCAATTAGATCAATGATTAGTTATCCTGATTATATTCATATCTTTAGAGTTTATCAAGGAACTTTTTTTCATAATTAATTAATTATTCAACATGGAAAATTGAAATCGCTTATTGTATGTTTGGTATAATCACCATTCAGTCAGGGTGATGTTTTTTGATGTGCTGAGTCAGCGGATACTTTTGCGAATACTTATTTCCGCACTTTCCGCATTCGAATGGTTTTACGCCTGTATGAACAACCTGGTGGGACTTAAGACTGTCCATTTGCGTAAAACCCTTGTTGCAAGTGGCACAGACAAACTTCTTTTCTTTCGTGTGGACAACCATGTGTCTTTCAAGTGTGTGTTTTTCGATAAAAGACTTTCCACAAGTTTCACAAAGGTTATTCGTTTTGGGCTTTTCGCAGGTAGAGTCGTGCTCCCTTCTGATGTGGTTCAACAACGTTTCATTTCTTTGGAAACATTTTCCACAATCCGCACAAGTTAAGAGTTTACTATGTGTACCAACCTTGTGACGACGAATCATATGATTGTCAAAGGTGATCTTGTTCTTAAGCGTGCTTTTGCAGAGGGGACACTCGAAACGCTCGGTCTGGTTATGAGTTTGAATGATGTGATTTCTATAATTGGCTAAGTTCTTTAACACGACACCACATTCCTTGCAAACTATGTTGTTTGCAGAAGAGTGTCCCCTAGCTTGGTGACTTCTCAATCCTTTCACACTGCCAAAAGTCTTAGAACACTGTAAACATTTGATCTTGCGTTCGGAGTGCATGTTCTCCAAGTGATTTTTAATGTTCAAAACCGACAAATGACACAAGTGACACACAGTTTTGTCTCTCGGATCCTTTTTGGGCTTGCAGCTGCCGTGAGATTTTTCAACGTGCGATGAATATACGTACTTGTTGAAAGTGGTGAAGGAATTACATTGATCGCACGAGTACAAAGTCTGCTCTTCTTTATCATCGTTGTGAAAAGAGTCCAGATGTTTGACGAAATTGCGCAAGACCCTTATAGTCTTTGCACATCGATCGCATTTGTAAAACTCGTTGAAATAATCGACAAATTTGTTTTCCTCTTTGTAAGGGTCGGTTGTTTTTGGGTCAGACTCGGAATTTTCAGTCTCGGAATGTTCCTTCTCGAAATGTTCTTTTGCCAATTCAACGTTATCAAAGTCAACCGTACAAATTTGGCACTTGTAGATCAAGTATTTCTTGAACGCATTCTTACACGCTGCTATGATATGGGGATTCTTTTTGTTAAAATTTTTGTCAGATATCGACTTTAACACCTTAAATGCTTCTTCGAAAGTAAATTCTTTTACTTTACTGGGTTTTTTCTTAACTACTTTTGATTTAAATGACATCATCCCTTCGATTTTAACATCTTTAACTAATTTTACATCCTCTGAACATTTT
The DNA here is from genome assembly GCA_034698405.1 of Symphylella vulgaris. Classification (NCBI taxonomy): domain Eukaryota; kingdom Metazoa; phylum Arthropoda; class Symphyla; family Scolopendrellidae; genus Symphylella; species Symphylella vulgaris. Next base: position 7,756 of record JAQGBM010000525.1, on the reverse strand, counting down.
GATGGTTCATTGGTTTCACAGGTATCAATTATTGGTGAAGATGTTACAAGAATGGAACTGAGTATTTCGGGTACTTGAGCAATTTCATCACTGCAGTGTTGGGTATTCATGTGGGATTTAAAGCCACCCTTGGACTTGAACTTAATTTTGCAAATCTGACACTCAAATCGTGGCTCGATCTCGTAATGTTTTCGAGCATGTTTTCTTAGATTAATTAAGTTTTTAAACTCTTTATTACAATCCTTGCAAGACACTTTAATGTTCGCTTCATCGGAGTGTATTAGCTTCTGGTGCCATCTCACTTTATACAGAGCGTTAAAAGTCTTAGGACAGAACGGGCATTTGATACTTTTTTCAGAGTGCATATTTTTCAAGTGCTCTTTTATTCGCACAACCGATAAATGACACAAGTGACACTCGGTTTTCTTTTTGATGTGCCATTTCACGTGGGAAGAAAACATGTACTTGTCGAAAGTGGTGAAGTTATTACATTTATCGCACGAATACAATTGTTCTTCACCGTTGTGAAAAGAGTCCAAGTGTTTGACGAAAACATGTAATTTACATGATACAGTCTTTCCACATTGTTCGCATTTGTATAATTTTTTGAAATGTTTGACAAAGTCCCTTTCTTCATTATTAGACTCTGAGGTACTCGGGTTAGAATGTTCTTTTTCGAAATGTTCTTTTCCCAATTCCATATTATCAAAGTCAGTCATACAAATGAGGCAGTTGTATATCAAGTATTTCTTGAATGCACTTACAATACTGCACTTACAATACTGCTATTCAGCTTCAGGGTATGACGTTTATTTCCAAAATTAGACTGGACAATCTTCAAAACTTCTTCGAAACTAATCTCTTTTACTTCCTCTGTGTGGTTGGATTTTTTCTTAATTACTTTCGATTTACTTTTGCCTCCTTTGGCTGAGACATCATTAACTAATTTTACATTCGTTGAGCATTTTTCATCGGTCTCACATTTAACAAGGTCTGATGAATGTTCCTGTTTTACAACTGGAACGGAACTGGGTATTTCGGTTACTTTTTGAGGTGATGATAAATAATTATTGGTTGTACTACCTGCTGTTTTAGGCGACACTTTGGAAGTTTTGGTGCATTTTTTTCTGGGTGGCTCATTGCCTTCTGAATCAGATTCTGCACTATCTGTATCTTCGCAATACGACATCTTTTTAAGACAAATTCTTTTAGGTTTGGATGAACCTAACCCACTCTGATCCTGATTGTTCTGAATCACTCTATCTCTGAATCTAGTTCTCCGTTCAACCTCGGTGTCACTGTTAGATCTATTCTGTCCGTTGCATGTTTCTTCGTTGACTTTGGTATCCGATTTTGTGCCACTGTCATTCTCACAGTAATTATTCGATTTGGGTTCGGTCTTTATTGCTGCAGAAGAGTTATTGTCTACTAGGTTCACAGGCACATTGTACGTGTAATTTAATTTTTCAGGTTCATTTTCAATTTTTGGCTTTATTTCACCAAAATCTTCTACATCCATTTTATCAAATGTTAATTTAGAACTATAGGTACGGTATTAAATTCTCATTTTTAATCCAAAATATTTTGTTTACTGACAGGCAACGCAAAAAAAGCACGCTTCTTTTTAAAAACTGTATTTTTGTTATTTCTATTAGTGTTGCCTTCATGAAATTATTTTACTACAATACGTCAATACTGTGTTATTTTTCTTGTTGTATAAACTTAAACCTGTAATAATACCATTAAATTAGAAGGAGTTTATTATTATTACCAGTGGTTAATTAATTGTAAAAGAAAATCATGGAGTTGTCTGGGGGACTGTAGCCCCCTTCCAGTTCTTCCAAATAAAAAAATCCATTTGATTGAGTCAGCTGGATTTCAAGCATTTTAACTTAAGAATAACAGAATAAGGTTAAGAATAACATATTAACGTATACTCGTAATGGCATCTAAAGCATTAAAGTCTTTTTCATAAATTTAACTAGTATGTTTTCCACAGTAGAAATGAACTGGTGTACTGAAAAAAACATAATAAAATATTCTCTTCTTGGCAAACCTACTACAATAGAGTAGAGAAAATTTTCTCTCCTCACCTGTATTAAACACCTCCCAATATACAGTATACCGTAGTATATAATGTACAGCAATTCATTCATTCACGCACCGGCATCATGCTGAGCAAAGCACTGAGCTGAGTCTTCTTTTCCCATTCCCCCTTCTATCCCCTGCACATTACATACTGTATAGTGTATATAACAGCTCTTTGGACGTGGTGGGCTATTTTTATACCCCTAAATCAATGTTTTCTACCATAGCGAGAAGAGGAGGGCTCTTCCAGGCGCGGTTTTTAGGAGGGAACCCCAGCGGGCCTCGAAAGAGAAACATATATGCCTAAAATTAACCAAAGTTACTCAAATTTTGTAAAAATTTTCAACGTCTGATTTGATTTCTGAAAATTTTTTCGCCCCCGGCGGTTCCAAATTTACCAAATTTACTCAATTTCACCAAATTTTTTCGGGGCTTCATTCCGGACCATCGCAAAGAAACGTGGACGGTGCATATTATGATGCAAAATTATGTCACATTTTAGACATTTAACATGGTTGCTTCTCCTATTTTGGGAAAATCCCCCCCTCCCAGTAGCAGACTTTAAAACCGCGTGGGCTCTCTCAATCTCCAATATTATACTTTGGAACGTTTGGATGCAGTCAGTCAGGGTTCGGAACCGTAGGTAACAGGTACCGGAATATCTTTTTTTAAGAACCGGAACCAGTACCGAAATTTTATTTTTTAGGGAACCCATTAAATTGAAGCTATACAACGTCATTTTTGACCTTAACCGATACTTTTATTTTTTGGAAAAAAACCGCTACCGTAATGTTGGAACCGGAACCCGAACCAAAATTTAAAACGGTTCCGATCAACCCTGGATGCAGTGCGAACATGGATGCGATTAGAGATCATTAGCCAGTAGTCCTGATAGTGGCTATTTTGTGACTTTTGTATGGACGATAATATGGTTAAAATAATGTTTGAGCTGATTATTGCACGTATTGAAGATACAATATTTTTGTTTTTAAAAATAATACAGTATAAAAATTGCAAATATAGATCTAGCACCCCCACCCGTTTTACTTAAACCTTGTGTACAGTATACCTACCCATCCGTAATACTGTACTGTGCAGATAACCTAGCAGGCTATTTCTTATTTGTCCCTCCTAAGTAGGTAGTAGATAGCTATTAGGTTATTATTTGCCTCCCATAAGTATTGCGAATAAAGTTAGGTTAGGTTATTTGTCCCTCTTTAAGTATTCAGTATTGGAAGTACGTAGAGATAGTCTAGGTTATTTTTTTCTATAGGTATTATATTTGTTCCACATAAATATTGGGAGTACAAATAATAGCCTAGGTTATTATTGTCTCCCTAGAGAAGTATTGGGAGTACTGTACTACAAAATATCATAGGTTATTATTTTGTCCCCCTAAGTATTCAGACAACCTATTATTTATTCCCCTTACATATCGGGAGTACATCAGTACAATCGTAAATAACTTATAGCCTTACCGTAGGGACAAGGAGTACAGACACTAAACAGCCTAAGTCATTTTGTCCCCTTCTAAGTATTGGGAGTACAGACAACCTAGGTTATTCGTTCTCCTATAAGTACAGTATTGGGAGTACAGACAACCTATAGGTTATTCGACGACATATACGGTAATAAGTACTGCTAAGTTAGTAGAGTTAATTAGCCTTAATATTCATTCCTTTCGGCGGGGTGGCAAATAACCTAGACTAAATTCTGTTCCCGTCTAATGTGGGGAGTATTGGAAGAACAGACAACAAATAACATAAGACTAGGTATTAATCCGGGGTAGAAAAAAAGGTATCGGACCAACTTTCTTTCAACACTAATATATTTTTTTATTTCGTATGATAACAATATTGTCGAATTTTCAATCATTTGGACAAATTTTTAAAATACCGTAGCCTTTTTTTTTTCAAATGTTCTTATACTTTGCCGTACGATTAATAATGTCCATATTCAGTAGGTAATAATTATTAACTGTATGTACATTATTATTCAGTTAGGGTGATGCTTTTTGATGTGCTGAGTGAGCGGATACTTTTGCGAATACTTATTTCCGCACTTTCCGCATTCGAATGGTTTAATTCCAGTGTGAACAACCTGGTGGGACTTGAGACTGTCAATCTGCGTAAAACCCTTGTTGCAAGTGGCGCAGACAAACTTCTTTTCTTTCGTGTGGACCACTCTGTGTCTGTCAAGCGTCTGCTTTTCGATGAAAGACTTTCCACAAGTTTCACAGAGGTGATTCTTTTTGGGCTCTTCGCAATTTGGGTCGTGTTCCCTTCTGATGTGATTCAGCAACGTTTCATTTCTTACGAAATATCGTTTGCAATACTTGCATGTTGGGAATTTACTACCAACACCGTGGAGACTACCCATATGCAAGTCGAAGCTATTCTTGTTCTTGAGCTTTCTTTTGCAGAGGGGACACTCGAAACGCTCTGTCTGGTAATGAGTTTGAATGTGACTTTTATAAGTTCTGAGGTTCTTTAACACTAAACCACATTCCTTGTAAATGCAAACGATGTTTTGAATAATTCTTGTGTTGTGCACTCGAGTTTGGTGTCTTTTTGATAGTACAGAACTAGCAAATGTTTTGGAACACAGCGGGCATTTGATTTTGCGTTCAGCGTGCATATTCTTCAAGTGCAATTTAACATTAAAAACTGACAAATGGCACAAGTGACACTCGGTTTTCTCTTTCTCCTTTTTGGGACGGATATGAGATTTTAAGTGGGAAGAAAATTTGTATTTGTCGAAAGTGGTGAATTTGCATTTATCGCACGAGTACAACTGCTCTTGTTTACCGTTGTGGAAAGAGTCCAGATGTTTGACGAAATTACGCAAGACCGTTATAGTCTTAAAACATCGATCGCATTTGTAAAACTCGTTGAAATGATCGACAAATTCCGTCTTATCTTTCTGTGAGTCATCGGAATGTTCCTTCTCGAAATGTTCTTTTGCCAATTCAACGTTATCAAAGTCATCCGTACAAATTTGGCACCTGTAAATCAAGTACTTCTTGCAGGCATTCTTACACGCTTCTATGATATCGGGATTTCTTTTGTAAAAATTTCTGTCAGGTATCGACTTCAAAATCTCACAAGCTTCTTCGAAAGTAAATTCTTTTACTTTACTGGATTTTTTCTTGACTACTTTTGTTTTATATAACATCATCCCTTTGACTTCAGTTTCTGAGTATTTAGATACTAATAGTGGTTCATTGGATCCACGGTTATCAGTTAGTGAAGGTACTAGCTGGAATGGAACTGGGTATTTTAGTAAAGTCTTGGGAATCTACACTTACAGATTCACCGTGTTTACGCATATGATATTTAAAGCCATCCGTGGTCTTAAGATGCTTTTTGCAAATCTGACACTCAAATTGAGACTCGATTTGGTAATGTTTTCGAACATGTTGTTGTAGATAATTTACGTTCTTAAACTCTCTACCACAATCCTTGCAAACCACTTTAATATTCGTTTCATCGGAGTGTAGCTTCTGGTGTACTTGCTTCTGGTGCCATCTTACTTTACCGGCATCTCTAAAAGTCTTGTGACAGAGCGAGCATTTGGTACTTTTTTCAGAGTGCATATTTTTCAAGTGTCTTTTAATGTCCAGAAACGACTTATGGCAAAAGTGACATTCGGTTTTCTCTTTGGCGTGAGATTTCACGTGGGCAGAAATCAAGTACTTGTCGAAAGTTGTGAAGGAATTGCATTTATCGCAAGAATACAGAACTAATTGTTCTTCACTATTGTGAAAAGAGTCCAAGTGTTTGATCAATTGACGCAAGAAACGCACAGTCTTTCCACATTGATTGCATTTGTAAAACTTGCTGAAATGATCGAGAAATTGGTCCTTTTCTTTGTTGGTCTCTGTAACAGGTTTAGAATGTTCCTTTTCGAAATGTTCTTTTGCCAATTCCATATTATCAAAGTCAGTCATACAAATGCAGCACTTGTATATCAAGTTTTTCTTGAATGCACGGAAAATACTGCTATTCAGGGTATGTTGTTTATTTCCAAAATTAGACTGGACAATCTTACAAACTTCTTCGAAACTAATCTCTTTTATTTCGTCCTCTGTGTCGGTGGATTTTTTCAATTTAATTTTACTTTTGCCTCCTTTGGCTGAGACATCATTATCTAATTTTACATTCACTGAGCATTTTTCATCGGTTTCACATTTAACAACAAGTTCTGATGAAGGTCCCTGTTTTATTACTGGAATTGAACTTGATATTTCGGTTACTTGTTTGGTTGATGATAAATTATTGGTTTTACCTGCTTTTTTCGGAGACACTTTGGAAGTTTTGGTGCATTTTTTTCTGGGTGGCTCATTGTCTTCTGAATCAGATTCTGCACTATCTGTATCTTCGCAATACGATATCTTTTTAAGACCAATTCTTTTAGGTTTGGATGAACCAATCCCACTCTGATCCTGCTTGTTCTGAATAATTATTCTATCCCTTAATCTAGTTTTCCGTCCAACCTCGGTGTCACTATTCTGTCCGTTGCATGTTTCTTCGTTGACTTTGGCATCCGATTTTGTGCCACTGTCATTCTCACAGTAATTATTCGATTTGGGTTCGATCTTTATTGCTGCAGAAGAGTTATTGTCTACTAGGTTCAAAGGTACGTTGTACGTGTTATTTAATTTTTCTGTTAATCCAGGTTCATTTTCCATCTTAGGCTTTCTGTCACCAAAATCTTCTACATCCATTTTATCAAATCGTAATATCAAGAAAAGTATATAATTCTCATTTTTAACCTAAAATATTTTGTACTATTTTACTGACAGGCAAGCAACTCAAAAAAGCATGCTTCTTTCTTTTTAAAAACTGTATTTTTGTTATTTCTGTTAGTGTTGCCTTAATGAAATTACGATACCACAATATAATACGAATTTTTTTTAACTACTGTAGCCTAGTTGTAAACCTGTAATAATACCATTGAATTAGAAGGGTGTTATTATTACTTCCAGTGCTTACGAGTAACTTAATTGTAAAAGAAAAGATTACGAAACTCATGAGTTGTCTGGGGAACTGTAGCCCAGCTCCCCAAATAAAAATCCATGTGATTGAGTCAGCTGGATTTCAAGCATTTTAAATTAAGAATAAGGTTAAGAATAACATAATGTATACACGTAATGGCTGCATTATAAAGAGTAAACTACTGTAATCAAACGTCTAACTAAAGCACTTTGGCTTGTTCATTTTAACTGTCATATAGCCTAATGTTACTGTACGTTTTCCGCAGTAGAAAATAATGAAGAATACTCTGTATTGAAAAAATGTAATAAAAATAATATTCTCTTCTTGGCAAACCTACTACAATAGAGAAGAGACATTTTTCTCACCTGTGTGTGACACACCTCCCAATAGACTAGAGCAATTCAATCTTTTATTCAGGTGCATGCATTGAGCTGAGCAAAGATTGATGCGGAGTCTTCACTTTCCTTTCTATCCCAGCCCAACCACAGAGCTCTCCTTGCACAAAGCAACTCTTTGGTGGGATTAGCCTATTTTTCAATATTTTCGACCATATCCCCCCTCTCAACTATAGGTACAAAATTTATCAACAGACCATAAAGTCTGTTCAAAAATTGTAGGCACAAAACTGTCAAACTCTAAATCCATTTTCCTATTATAATGGGGATTATCTC
>JAQGBM010000524.1:0-13385 GCA_034698405.1 Symphylella vulgaris | reverse complement strand
ACCACAAAAGTAAAGGGACATTGGAAGCATACGGCTATTTTTCCATAGAGTCCCTCACTCAGGGATAAACTCATGATACCATGCAAAAAGAGTGAAGTGAAAAATATTGAATGCCAACCAGCCAGAGTGTTTCACTAATATTGACTACGTGCATGAGAGATATAGTGAGTGGTAGCTGCACGACTTACGATTCCTGGCGGGAAGACTTGAACGCCTCCTACCGGTGGACGATGCATCGGTGGCGGGGGTGGGGGCTGCTCAGCCATGGGCGACCCTGTGGCTGGCAGTGGGGGCATGGCTGGCGGTTGAGCCGAGTAACTCATATCGAGTAAAGGAACTTCTTCTGCCTGTAAAAACATATCAAACGTGTTAAAACAAGCGCAAAGCTGTTAATTACAGTTAAGTGCGATCGTGAGCTGCGGCTTAGCAAAGCGGATTTAAGCGGTGTATTTTTAAATGCACACAAATAAAAAGGTGGCATCCTTACCCTCGTGGGAGGAGAGTTTTCGCTCTGCCGTCCCATCATTCCCGTCGAATTCATCTCGTGTCCTCGTCTCAGAGTTCGGTCCTCGTATTTGGTACCACCTTGCGAACTCATGGGTCTGTTGAGTGTCGAGTTTGCGTTGCAAGGGGAAGTACTCCTGGCAGCCATGGTCCTTGTTACGAAGTTGTTTTCTTTCCATCCGTGCTTCTTGTACACTTCCCTTAACTCCTGGTGCTGCCACATGTTGTAGAGGACCTGAGATGCAAACTTGACAACCCTGGCCGAGAACTTTCCTCGCGCCCTACAAATGTACATGAGTCTATCCACGCCTCCAGCTTCTAGCATTGCCCTGAAAAACACAAACACTTTTTTCAACATCAAAAATGAGCGGGTGCGGAGCGGAACCCTTTAAAAAGGCCACTTTATAGTTGAAATGCCAGAAAATGGCATATAACTTTGTTATTACCAAAGGGCATATGCTCCCTTCGCTCGGCAATCCATTTAAGAGGGGGGTGAAACTATAACGAATTTTTTGTTTTTCTTAAATTTCATTGCATAAACGACAAAAGATTTCAAAAACAAAGCCTATAGGTTGTTCATACTAGGATGATGAGTGTGAGGGGATACAACTCGGTCGTATAGCATTAATGCTATACACACGGCAAATGTTTGGAAAGAGATGGGAACGCCGCCTGTGTGTTATTTCTTATCATGGAGAGACAAAGCAACTTCCTCTCTAACTCTCTGGACAGCGCGCGAGTGATTTTGGCAGTCGAAAATCGTACGAGTGCGCAGCACAAGTACGATTTTCGACTGTCAAAATCATCTCTTTCCAAACATTTGCCGTGTTTTTACGACCGAGGTTCATCCCCTCACACTCATCATCCTAGGTTCATAGACATAAAAGTTATCCTATTGATGAAGGATTCATTATTCTAATACTTATAGTATTTCCAAACTGCGTATAAAAGGCAGATTCGTAGTATTATAACGAATCAGAGTTTTGGAATAATACACAATTAGAATAATGAATCCTTCATCAATAGGTAACTATTATGTCTACGAACAACCTATGGGCTTTGTTTTTGTCGTTTAGTCCTAAAAAATCACAAAAATTCTGAGAGTATTTTTCCATTACTGTTACACCCCCATCCAATATGTTTCTTTTTGCATAACATTAATGCAGCTACCTTGCAAATTCAGCATTTTTCCTAACGACTTCGTTGAGTGTAGCCAAAACAGCAGCTATTGTTTCGTCTGAGGTGCCAGTGTCGTGCTGCTGACTTTCGCTCGGCAACTTTTGAACAAGGTCTCGCATTGCGTATTTCCCTAACAAAAAAAAATATCAATTCAACTCGACACCACATCAATCAGATTTTAAAAAAAGTTCAAATTATGATATTGAGTTGTGTAAGTCAATTATTTTCATTCGTATAAAAAACATACCTATAAGCTCTTTATTTCGTTGGTCAATTGCCAAGTTACGGAGAGCAGTGGCCACGGCACAAACCACGCGGTCCACTTCCATTCGCAAAAGCTCTACCAATATGGGTAGACCCTTCTCTTTACGGACGGCAGCACGGATATCAATCGATGGCTACAAAACAAATTTCAACTCAGTCAATTTAATTTATAAGTAACTTATGCCACAAAAAAATACAAATTACTACTAAAAAAAAAAAAATTAAGTACATGTTAGGGAGCACTCGACATTATAGCCGACATGTAGCAGCAAAAATACTTTTTTGCATTTTGGAATTAAAAGTTAAGAATGCAATAAGTTATAAGAATCACACTTACTTGCCAATAGCAGGCAGCGAGGTTCTGGATGGCTCCAGCGGCAGCTTCTAAGGTCTCTGGATTGGAGCAATCGGAAAGAAGAGCTAGATAAATCTGAACTACCTCCGGTTGCCATAGCAATTCCATGCCTTTCACTGGCTCCGTACGAGGTCGCGGACTAGCGCTGAAAAATATTATATTACTCTTTCAATGTACAAGGTTTTAAATAAGAATATTTCTGCCATCCCATTCCCAAGAGATGAGTCTAATTTTGATACAATATTACAGCTTCCTTATCCCAAAGACAGAAGAGATGGAATGAACATTCAATTCTATGTTTAGGTTAATTGCATTGGGTCCCGAATGTAACTTACCTAGCAGTTGCAACCTCTTTCTTGAACTTATCAGGTGCTGTAGGAGGTGGTTCTTTTTTCTTTTTACTAGCTCCAAAACATCCCAAATTATCACCTACGGCTGTTTCAAAAATAACACATTTTATTAATAAAAAGTTTATAATTTAACAGAGTTGGTAATAAAAGGCCGGTATAAAAGGAGGATTTTGGTGGGATTGGAGACATAAGTTTGTTACCAAAATCTCTACCTACCGCCCATCTCACCTTTCACGGGAGCCCCTCCAACTTTGGTCTGCAGGGGCTGGATCTCGTGTCTATCGTAGTGCGGGTCATCCACTTCCTGACACCGGTACGACAGATTCCTGAGCACGCAGACGCAGTTCTCCACCGATTTGTTGTCGATGTCACTTTTTCCGATGGCCGCTTTTACGAGATACAGCAAGGCGTCAACGAGCCCGTCGCACTCTCGCAATTTCTTGCGGGCGTACTCGCCAGCAGAACTCACGTTGCGCAGGACGCCGCTAGCGTTTCGGAACACGGTGGACCAGTAGATCTCGGGAGGTTTGTGGTTTTCGGAGGTGTCGAGATTGCGGTCCCAGCCAGAGTGAGGAATGATCACATTTATCACCAATACTGTCAATCCATCGTCTATTATTGATTTCTTTATATCCTATTAGACACAAACAAATTACCAAAATCGTCCTACGAATTACCAAAACATGCGGTAGGTGTCTGCCAAGAATGATTCATTTAAACTATATTATAAACTTCATGTAGAACCACAACATCAAGTTAATGTTTTGGCCCAAAATGAAGTTCACAAAACAGTTTAAATGAACCATATCAAAGCGTAGATAGAAGTAAAATATTACAAAAGCAAATACTTACTTCACAAGAAGATAAATTCCAAAGAACGCCAGTAACGAGTTCTCTAACTTCATTGTCCGGAGTTTTCCTTAAGACCCGAACAAGCGATGGAATTCCACTAGCATTTTTAATGGCACGCTGTAATAAGTTATTAATACACATACGTATTATTATAACTCCATAAATATAACCAACCTCAATATATTTTACTGGATTTTCAAAGGTAAAACTACTAGTACCATTTGAATAGTCGATAATTTTCGCTTTTTAGTAACGAGTGATTTTGGCGGTCGAAAATCGTACGAGTGCGCAGCAAAAGTAAGATTTTCGACTGCCAAAATCACGAGTTAGTAAAAAAAAACAAAAAAATTACTGATTACACTATTATTATTTTTAAGTGAGCTTACTTCTATATAGACAATACAATTTATTAAATACGAGACTACCACTGTACAGTTAAGCAGTTGTATTATCTTTATGGGTATACTCGTATTAGAATGAAACTATTTAATCCATTTTAAAATATTCAGGTGCACTCCCCAGTCCCCATACTGTATTAAAAAAAAAATAATATCTGGATACTGGATAGGGTACTTTCCCATTACCCCCACCATATATTTTGGTTATGTACCGTCCAATTTTACCCTAAAGTGGGGGTAATGGTACGGTGGGGGTACTAGGACGCAATCAGTGGATAGTCTGGTATAAAAGAGCTTTTCATGATTAAAAAAAATTAGATAAGTATTTACTGTTAAACCTTAATTCTAACGTGTTGGAAAGATAATTATGTCATGTGAGCTTCTCAAACTAAAATACAGTGTATTTATACTTCACGCAGCCACTACGGTATTGTTTATTAGAATACCATGACACAGCATGCGTCAGAGAATCTGTGTACCTACCAGAGTCCTCAAACCCCCACTCCAAATGAAATGTCATGCATAAATAACTAACCTTATTTTCGTCATTTTGTCGGCCATAGGAAAGGTTTCTTAAAGCACCGCACGAATTTCGATGAATCTCCGGAATATCGTTATTAAGAAGTCGGATAAGAGGTGGAATTCCTCCCAAACTCCTATCAAAAATAATAACAATACAGTATTATATGGATGTATTTTAATGTGGCACCGACCAGTGCAAGTACCAAAAACAGCAAAAAAAATTTAAAGTTAGACCTGATATTATCCACTTACGGTAATATTCTCTGCGAAAGACCTGAAACATGCGCGAGATTCGAACACGCCGCGATTTGATTTTCGGCCCACGCTGCGGTTTGATTTTCGGAATACTATCTTTTCGATCAGACATTGAGTCAGTAGGACCAACGAAACGTCTGTAGGCCGAAAATCAAATCGCAGCGTGTTCGAAGCTCTCGCGTGTTTCAGGCCCTTACGCAAAGAATATGTGGAACTATGGATAATACCACACCAGTCCTTCCGTTGTTCATGCGAGTACCGGGAGTAGTATCACTCGCAAATATTGTCCGATCCGGGATTAGAACCCGAGCATCCAGGATTGACGCTAAAGTTATTTTAATACAGTATGTTATACCTTGTTTTCACTATCAGCTTTGAATCATGGTTGAGATATGTGTTTTTTGAACCGCGTTTTCACTTTTCACTTGCCTGATTGAAAGATGATTGAGATAAGATTTGAGTAGAATTCCCGTGAAGCGTCGTTATTTTGATATTCGAGCTTTACGGGCGCATTTTCACCGTTTCCTCGAGTTCTCATTGTTACAAAACGGTAAAAAGTTTCCTCGCGAAAACGCGCCATGCAATTCAATCAGCTTTCAATCAGTATCATCATGTTTTCATTATGATTCAAAGCTGATACTGATATCTGAACCATTGATTTGAATCGTGATTGAAACTCGATCAGGATTGAATCAGAATCAGCATTCATACTGACGATTGGGTTATCATGATATCCCAACCACGATTCAAAGCTGATAGTGAAAACAGGGTATTACTCATACCTTGTCTTTTGTTTCATTTGATCGTCCATATAACACAAGTGCTGAAGGTAGGCAGCCGCATTTGCTTTTATTACGCTATTTGGATGACCCAAGAATTCGATTACTTCTGGAAGGTCAGGATCTCTCCACCGAATATCTGAAAATACATTATCATTATTTTATTAAATTACCTCATTAATTTTTGTAGCTTTTTGGGCAGATTAAAATAATGCAGACCATGAAATAATGGCACAATTATTAATAAGTTATTTAGCTAACAATGTATCTACCGTTATGTTGCAAAGAATTAACTCTTTTCTTTGTTCATGCAGGAAAAAAATCCTGCATATTAAGCCTGCTAGCAAATGCTTAAAATCTGCCGGCTACCTTTGGCTGTGGCTACCCATCCAATGCTTCTATGGACTATACTTTAACCGATCTTGGAGAGTAACAATCAAGTTGCTTTAGTTTCAATAAGACAGAATTTTCTTATTTTATGTAACTAAGTTATGTAACTAAGTAATATTTATTAAAACTATTATACTGTTAAATTTTATTTACAGGCTGCATTAATTTTTTCTGTATGTATTTCTGGAGGGTAGAAAATCCTGTAAATAAGAGTACGGTTAGTCCATGCTCACCACCATTCACCACAATCACATCATTCTCACATAAAGAAAACAATCAGTCAAATTCTCTTTCGATAATCCATTCACATCACAATCAACTTAACTTTCACTAACACAATATGATGACTCCGTAAAGAGAAAAATCCTATTCAAACCGACGATCAAATTTCGAAAAAAAAAAAAAAAAATGCATGCAATTTTAAAATCCCAGCTAAAACCGGACCGGAGTTCTAAAAAACGTTTTCCAATCTGACAGCTGTCCTCTTTTAAGGAAACTATTCATGCACCAATGCATTGATAGTCTCGCACAAAATGACGAGAAAAAAATCTGGGAGTTACTGCCTCATGCTCTCAGTGTTATGATGACCGAAGAAAATATTAAAAATTGAAAAAAAAAAAGTTAAATCGTTCATACTGTCTGTACTTGCACGTCACAAGCTTAGTGAAGCTTTATTTTAATACTGTACAGTAAAATGGATTTCTTTTACTCCTCTCTATGTTTCACGAAGTTCCGAAAGGCTGAGTGTTGCCTGTAGAATTTGGAGCAAGCCGGGAATGGGATAATTTAACCTGAGGTCAGCATTCATTCACTTTCTGACCAGACACGACAAACCATGGTAGGCATTCCTAATTCCCACAATAGCCCTCCTCATAGTCTAATTTTGCTGCTAGGGATTTCTCAAGGAGCAAGGGGATTTACAAAGCAATTTTAAATTTTTAGTTTATGATAGGTCTATATGAACTTTCTTCCGCAAGGCAGCACACATTTCTCGAAAAGTGGGTAAAATAATTGGTTAGTGACTGACTGACTTTAGTTGTATATTGTTTTCTCTATTTGGAGACCACTGGTCTTTAAAATTGTAAAGAGAGGATTATTTTCCTAAAACCCTGAAGTCTGTGTGATCTAACTGAACCTTCCCATAAGAGCGTGTGTAGTACAGTATACAGTAGGAGAAATCATTATTATATTACATTCTTCGGTCAGAACACAATAAGGTAAGTCAAAAAAATGGGCCAAGATGCATTATTGTTTATTTGTATAACAGACCACCGGACTGGCGAAGGGCGGAAGAAGCAGTTAAGTTGGAAGGAACTTTGCTAAGGAGCATTGGAGGGAGAGGCGGTGGTCTTTCATCGCAGGGCGTCGGCGCCTCCAACTCGGAATCTGTGTCATCGAAAACGGCGCGAGGGGCTCCTGTGACGGGGGATTCGTCGATAATACTGTAGTAATTGTTTTCGGGAGTTAGGACCGAGTTCGAGTCCGCATAATCGAGTTGCATTCCTATAAAGCAATGACACGGTCAAAAGAAGAAAAAAAAATTTCTAGTGATAAATTATGCGAAATCTTCTTCATTATAATATATTTTATTATTAATAATAAGTTAAATGATATTAGCAATTTTCGGGCTTCTTCTAAGAATTAGTCATTGTAAGGTTTCATACAGCATTCCCATTGTATTGCATTTTAAGACTTCAAAAGGTTTTCTTTGTTTACTATAATAAGCATCATGTAAATGAAAGGGAAACAGCTTAAAAATTATTCTGAACAGTTTAACTTGAATATTGATTAATAAGAGTATTCGCATAAAAGAGCAATAATAATATTAACCGAGTAAGATATAATGTATTTTCATATAAGTTACAAATATTGAACTTTAGCGGAATGTTGTTTTAAAACTATTAAAAACGACGCGAGAAGATGAGCAATGCAGCCAATTCGTCTGCAAGAGCTACGGTTCTTGTATTAACCTATGATTTAGACAGCAAGAGGTACTGTTACTTAAGTAGAAGAGCCACCACTCGCGAAATTTTCTCATCCTAAATGACACTGAACCAGTACACTCGGATCTGTAGATAATGCTTTACACTCTGGACCATTATTTTTCCCTTTACCCTCTCTCTCTCTCTATCTATCCCCAGCTGGTTGCCGACAAAGTATTGTACCAACCCGAGTAGGTAAGACCTTAAATTTTCCTAATTAAAAAAATCTAAGATGTAAGACGATCAAACAGGGGTAACTAGCACTCTAATGGTTAGTCATTCGCTCTCTAATAATATTATTCTTAGTAAAGTGTAGAGCCGCCTCACTCACCGTATCTGTCTCCGGACGGGGAAGGAGTAGCACCGTATAGATCGTGGAGTTGGCTGTTCGGTAAGGGTGGTCTCTGTGGAATGTCCAAATCTTCGTACCCTGGCGGTTGATATGGCTGCATGTGTGGGTGTAGGTGATTGTAGTCCTCGGCGCCCCCGCTGGCCCCTACTGGAGCCTGAGGTACCGCCCTCTGGGGCAACGGAGAGTCGAAACCGGCCGCGTCACCGGGACTGGGAGGCGTTTGGTTTCGTGCTGGATTTCGGGATAGGGATCCGTAATTTCGGTAGGCGGCCGCCGTGGCAGCAGAGGGAGCCATGTGGTCTTGCCGCGTTGGAGGATAAGGTGCATAATCGGATATTCGGGTGGGCGTCCTTGCATAAGGATCGTATTCGGGGTAATTATTATCGTGGTGAACAGATGGAAATGAATCGAAATTTCGTCTAGAACCTACGATAAAAAAATAATTATTAAGTTATTTGATTATTTTAGGTCATCAATATACTTTACCATCTAGTGCAAGGTGCTGAATCTGGTTACTGGCTTCGCTGCTTGGACTATGGGGACGACCGCCATAGTGAACGTAGTCCTGAGCCGGGTCCATTCCTTGAGGAGTGTGGCCAGGAGCTAATAATAAAAAATAAAAGATTAAGTTTTCCTTACCATTAACTTACTTAATTCCAACCCCAGTCCTAAAAAAATACTCTCCAAGTTGAGGAAGGCATAACCTGCTAAGGCTGGAGTTATCCAAAAGATTGTAAATGCGCTTGAAGCTCAAAAAAGACTTTTTCACGTGATCATGCGCATTATTAACCAATCACAAACTCTAAAATGCGATTTTATTACTGAAAAAACAGATTTTTAGCTAAATTTATTAAAAAATCTTTTGGATAACTCCAGCCTAACTCTGCATTTGATGCTAAGCACTTAGCACTGACACCAGGGAAAGTGATCGCTTTCACGTTCAGAGGATTAATACCACCAAAACTGGCATCTAATGAAGTGTCAAGGACCAAAAATTATTCGACGGATACTGTGGTAAAACATATCTTACCTGAACCATATGATCCGTACGTCTTATTTGGTTGGTCGTGTATAGAATTGTATCCGCCATATCCGGCGTAATCTGATCCGGCCGGAGGACCTAACATATCGGTGTAATTTCCGTACGAAGACCCAACGGGCTGACCATCGGCGCCTATGTGTTGAAGTTCTCTCGTCTTGACTAATTTCGTTACTGTCGTTACCTGCGATCGATTCCAACATAAATACGATTAAGCCAAAATAGTAAATGGCACGAATGAAGCAGAAAGAGCAGCAATGTCAATCAAAGTCGCAACGATGACCATATCTCGTATTCAGGCGACATTTGATAGGTAGTTTCACAGTTCGCTCTTACGCATCGAGAAGTGTGAGTAATGAATCAAGTAATACTAAACTTAAATGATAATAAAACAAAAAAAGTAAACACAAGTTCAACGGACAACTCCGCATTAACAAGTCCAGTAGATTAGTTTACATAGAGCTTTTTATAAAATACATTCCATTAGAAATTTAATTCGAAGGCAATGTGTTATAAAATTTTAATGCTACTAATCGAACCCTTCTTCGACGCATTCAACGAAAATACATCCAAGTAAATATTCACGCACATTTGTTTAACGTAAATAGCATCGCATTTTGTACAGTCCTATATAAAGTATTATTAACTAGGTTCGAAAGTTTTGGTTTATAAATTAATACCGACCTGTTGCGTAGTATGCTGTTTAGTGGTCCTACTAATTAGTTGCGGCTGGCCCGTCACTGCATCTACTGACAACTGCGAAGAGTTTGGGGAAGGGTTGTCTCCATCAACTGGATGACCGTTGGCCGAAGCCATGGGGTGGTAACTGACGTCTACGCTATAACTGCTTTCCCTGTCTTGGTATTGCGGATCTCCTCCCGTATAATTGGTCGATGGAGGGTATGGACTACAACAAAATAATCAAGTTAGTACAGTACAACATTTTGACAATTATTATATTTAATATTATTGCTGTGCTTTTAATATATTATCGAATATTTTCCACCCACAGATTTCTCTTATTTCTTACGCTATTTTATACAAGTCCACAGATTTCTGCTCTTGATGCTGAGAAACATTACAGGGCCAAGATGGCAAGATACCTAAGATTAGCCATTTATAAGGTTCTGGGTGCAGAGAGAAACTAGTTTAAGGACGGTGTATCATGTATGTATCAATAAAATCTTGAATTTTTTTCCTATGATAGATGTAGATCAAACCCTTCTGATGAGATTTCCGATTTAAAAATAATATGTCGAAATTTCGAAGATTATAAGTTAACTTAGAAAAGATGCATTAAAACAGTGGCGCTTCTACGGTATATGTTGAAACCTATTTAAACTTCTGGGTCTTACGTAGATAGATCTCGAATTTCGGCGGTGACCCGTTTTTTATAACGAAAATCATATCAGAAGCTTTTCATTTTAATAAACCCTCCGAAAGAGCCAAGGAATTTTCAACAGTCCATCGGCCGAGTTTACCAACTATCCGATATAAAGAACTTTATTAAAATAGAAAATACGGAGAGGTCGTCAAACTCCTCGTTTGGTTATTATAACATTACTTAAAACATCTCGCCCGATTTGATTTAATACCGAGAGGCAATCAGGTCACTGTAGACTGCTATTAATTACCATTTCGAGTAGAGCGTGTTATACACGATTGGATTTGCACAGGTGAATGCAACTCTTGGATGCTAATAGGCTCAATCGATTTTTTAAGTTAATTGGCTTACCGGTATTGAGGCATGTCAACCCCTTTATCTTGAAGTACCCTCCTGGAAAAAAATAGAGAAGAAAAAAAAATTTAATTTAATGTTCTGTTCTGGGTGCTACTACTTTCGAAATAAAGTTTATCATAATAATAACAGCATAATTTCCTCCGCTTAATATGGCCCATAAAAAGATGTTTATTGAAGAAAAAAAAAGGTGGTTTTAGCAGAAAATGAAATTAAGTATTCAGTATAATAATCTTTTTCATTTCTTTTGTAACAAACTTAAGCCATAATTGGTGCATACGTTAGTAGAAGAATTTCAGGGTGAAACAATAGGATTGAATTTGTTTCGGGAATTCGGGTTTTAAATAATAATTAAGTCAAGCTAGTCCCAAGGCTGGGTCAAATTATAGGCTGTAATCATTTCATCCATTCAACAATGGAGCAAGGGAATCTACACTGGACCTCGTTCTTTAAATTCTTCAGCATCATACGGTATATAAGAGAAATTCTCTTCTTCTTCAACCTCAATCGTGGCTTATATTAAAAATTAATGACCACACAACGGCTCATTTTTGCAGCCTGCATTTTACTCCCACATAATTATCGCAATGTATTTGCGGTACTATGTGATATCCTAAAAAACATCCAATCCTACTGCAATACCCTGTATGAATTATTATTATACGAAACTACAACTGCATGTTGTTGCACAACACTATTGTTGGAGAGATGGTGTTCTTAAATTCGTATTGACATTTTTTCAGTAGCTCTGGGTAATATAAACGCAAATTTTCATTTTTTTTAACGTATACTACGTATTGTAGAGCTGCTATTATGCAGTAAAATAAAAGATAAAATATTACACTGCGCTCATCACGAATTATTACGCCAATAAAAAATGTAATAAGCATCAGACGTAACAAAATAGACATTCCCCCCAACGTAATAACGTCTCGACAATTTTTACGTATATTGTGACAGATGTGATGACAGAAGCTGCATATGGACACGTGGACTAACAACAGTTACATAGGTGCATTATGCGAACAGAGTTTGTGCATTTGGCTGTGGTTCAAAGATGTAATGTCGAAAGTACAGTAATCCGATTCCCTCTACCGGTCCATTAGAAAAGCTACAGTCCATCCGGTCGTAGCCTACTTTGGTCACCAGATTCAGATATTATTGACTTTGCCAAGACTAGAGTTAATTCTTTGTACGGGATATAATATGATATGGTTTTAAAAGGTAAAAACCTTCCCTTTTGAGGGCTACGTACGAAGTGTACTTACTCATCGACCATACTGAGATATTGGCGCAATAGCCTTTATTCACTGCCTTCCAATGCAAATTAAAAAAGCCTGTTGCAAAATGCCTGTTTTTTTGTCCCTGGTTTTGTTTCTATACTCACGTCACGACATAATATTGAATTAGCCGGGCATCTGCTAAGTGCGGCTCGTACGACATTCGGAACGAAATTAGAATTAATTCGGCCATCCATAGAAATAAGTTCTCAAAAGGATAATTTAATAATTTTTATCCTAACATTATAGCCTATAATGGGCAATATGGAAATCTAATTAATTAATAAGTTATAAATATACGTAGCCTACCGTACTGAAACATTTGAGATTAAAGAAATTATATACAGTATTCCCCCAAAATGAAAAATAGGGCGAACAATAATGGGATCTTTCTACTCATTTTCCCACTGTAAACCACAGTAGATTAAAATAGGTACGGTACGGTACTCTATGGAACCACAACACATTGGGATCTGTGGGGAAGTAAGGAATGTCCAATATAAGGTTGACACTGATTGGCGCCCAAATATAAATATATTGGAGCAAAAACCCATTATCTGTTACCTTTTTTCTTGAAAGAGCAAACATTGAATGTTAAATTAAAACAAGTGTTGATAATTTATTTCCCCAATTTAAGAAATGCCAGGGCCTTTAGTCGAAGATGGTACAATTTGAATTGCACAAAATGACGACAGTGAAGCAATGGGTGCAAAAGAAATGTTTAAAAAAAAATTTTAATAAAAAAATTCGAAAGCGATAATTTGCAGGTTTTTAACACACTTATTGACGAGTATAAAAATATCAATGTTGATGCAGATTATTGAAAAGGACTCCTGAAAAGGTCCCAAAATATAGTCCACTACCCCTCAAAGGAGGTTCAAAAAAAGCCCAACATTTCCTTCAGGTCAGCTGCTAAGAGCTAAGGAATTGGAAAATTTGGGTATGCACCATTGTCCGAATTAAACTTGAAGAACTGGGCTTAAAAGGTTACACGGAAAAAGTACGAAAATTAACTAAAATCGTGGGCCAAAGTGACCTGCCAGAAATTGTACCAAAAATTTTTCATTTTTGCTTTGACCAAAAATTGGGTCATTTACGACGAGTCCTGCTAATGCCCCGAAAGCCAGAGGAATCTCATGATTCTGG
>JAQGBM010000523.1:0-13387 GCA_034698405.1 Symphylella vulgaris | reverse complement strand
TTTAGTCATCAATACGCAGCAGAATTACGTCAAACGATTCGAACAGCACCATCTGTCGACAGATTTGGAACTACTTAGTACTTATCGATGCGGGACGTCAATAGCTAGGGTTCTATGGAAGCTGCACATTCACACTAATATGATATTAATTCATGATCATACTTATATCGCAGGAAAGGGTTTTTATTCCTCTTTTAATCCATTATGGAGAGATTCTAAGAAAAAGTAATACAGTATTAAACAAAAACAGGGTTTTAACTTACCTCAATTTGGTAAGTAACTGTTTTGCTATCAGCAATCTGGACTTGCTTAATTAATTCCTCCATTCTCTTACTAAAATATTTCTTTATTTCTGTTTCAACATCATGGGGTTCATCGAAAGCAACCGTACTTTCTACATTACCCAACTGCAAAAGGAGGAAAAGTAAAAATTCATTATTAATCGTTTCAATAATCAGGTAATTAAATAATTTAAACTTTCTTACCAAAGATTCTGATTGCACTGTTTCCATTTTTTCATCACCTCGTTCAGTTGTTGATAATTGGTTCTTGTGCATTTTCTAATTAGGATAATAATTAAGAAAATTTAATTTATCAAAATATTGTTGAATTAATAAAATTTTACCTTTTTCTCCTTTTCAAATTTAACTTGCAGCAGTTGAAATTCTAACATCCAATGCTCTTTAGCCTAAAAAAAATTTAATTAATATTACAATATTTTAAAATAAAAATATAATTTTAAATTACTGTAGGCCTATACAGTATTTTCTAAAATAATTTTTTACCTGTTCCAACTGACTTATTTTGGTCTGACAAATAGCAAGCTAAAATATAATAAATTATAAATAGCATTAAAAAAAGTAAATCTAATTTTTATTTAATTAATTAATTATAATAGTTTACACAAATTTTTAAAATTATTAGAGACAAAAAATATTTTAATAGTCATACTCACTTGTTTAGCCAGACTATCTTTACTCTGAGTTGAAGTTTGTAAGATTTCTCTGTTGCTTAGAGCTTCTTCGTATGGCACACTAGGGGATTCTTCATCCTGATTTTAAAATTAACAAATTTTAGGGGTTGAAGCTAATTAAACCATGAATAATATCTACCTGTTTGAGAGTGGTTAGGTATTCTGCTCCTTTACGCTTTAATTGAACAACAAATGGAGAAGTAGAGGGCCTCAATATCACATTGGATCTGGTACCTCTCAATCGATACCAAGAATCAGCAAGGAATAGGTTTAGATTACTCGCCAGAAGGCAGGAAAGCTAAGTTAAGTATAAATAACATATTTTTAACAATTATTCCACTTTAAAAATTAATTATCGTTCTTTAGATCTACCTTATTAGCAGAAGTGGACAAGGAAATAAGTGATGATTTGATGCATTCATCAGTTACTTTCAATTTTTCTGAAGCTGTAGGCATCTGTTCCTCTAAATCTACTTTCTTGGAATAACATTTTGATGCCCCTGAATATTTTAAATTTTATTATTAATAATAAGTAATAACCACATCTTTAATTTTTAAATTTAACCATACCTGTAAGGACTTCATAAAATTGTTGCAATTCTAATGAAATGGAGGTTAGAATTTCCTTTTCAGATGATCTAGGCATTTGGGCATCTAAATTCAACAAATCAATATAAGTTACAAGCTTTAGTTTGGCACTTATTGATATTAAGAAGTCCTACCTTGTGTGAGGGAATTGAAAGAAGCATTCATTTTTAAAATGGTGTTCAAAAAACGATGTAAATGTTCTTTAAATTCTTCATTAGTGGCTTCCAAAGAGGGAGAACACCATGGTTCATTTGATTCTTCTTCAAGGCTGAGCAAATAAAGGGGCACCAATTTTTCAAGGTAGTGTAAGTAACTAGCAAAAGTTTCTGAAAGACTTTTTAATCCTTTAGATAAATCCTGTAAAAAAATGTCTTAATTAAAATACTGTAATACTAAGATACATTAGAGAATGTAAAATATCCAGAACTTTCATATTTCTAACTTTGGAAAATGTTGAAAAAAAAAATTTATTTCAGTTTTTTACAAATTCAGGTTAAAAATAGATAATTTTTTTCAATTTTAATCCTGGAAGTAATTTTCAAAATGTTAGAAAGAAACTTCTGTTTTTTCACTTGTTGGACTGAATTTTAATTTTTCACAAATTTAGGTAAAAAACAGATTTCTTTTTGAAAAAATTCGGACATACAATTTTACACAATTTTATTCTTTTCAAAAATAGAACAAATAAAATAAAAAAAATTTTGAGTTGACATTTAATTTGTCCAAAATTTCAGGAAAAAAATAAGAACAGGAAAATAAGTACCGGGTAGAAAAAATTATTTTTACCTTTTTTTAATTACAGTATTTAAATTTTTGAAAAATTTATTAAGTTTTAATTTTTTGGGGTGGGTTAGAAACGGGAAAACAAAAATATTTTCCGAAAATTTTCCAAGTTTTTTTTTCCAAAAGTTTTAACTTTTACCATCTCTAATCTCGACAGAAATCAGAATAAATATATTTTACCCAAACAATAAAGTCCTCTGTGGCATAACTCTCAACCAAATTTCGGAATGCTTGCTCTAAAGGACGAAGGTAACTGGCATTTTCGTGCAACAAGTTGGCAAACTATATTAATTAATATAAATTACATCGTTATTTTAACTGTAAGCTATTAAAATAAAAATACTGTAATGCAGAAACCAACCTTTCTATTATTTTCACTGATACTTTTAGAATTTTCATCTCCAGGGTTAATGAGAACCCTCTGTTCAGTGTAGGTGTGAAAATTAGACAACCCATTTATTAAGCTCTCCACCAAAGGCCCTAATTGGTCCAGAAATTCCCGAATTGCTTTATGGTGGTTTCGATCGTATGTAGGCACATTTAACACATTCAATTCAGAATATTCTGAAAAATAAAGAGATAAAATTAGGGTCTGACTCGGAATTTTTAAAAATAAGGAATGTACCTGTGTCATTAAAGGGTAGTTTGTCTTCTAATGTTCGCAGAGCCACAGACAATTTGGAACCCAAGCGTTGCTGTAAATTTTGAAGCTCTGATTCGCAGATAGAAGCTTTGTGAAGGGCATCCCTTAAAGTCTTTTCTTGGGCACTTACGGTTTTCTGAGTAATAATATTGGAGTAAAATGCTTTAATTTATTAAAGAAAAAAAATCATAAAAATTACATTAAAGAAATGGAATCTCTAAAAATATTTTATTTAAATTACATTAAAACTTAAAATCTTGATGTTTATTTTATAAGAAATTTTCACTTAATTTATTTTCTTGCAAATATTTATTTTATTTGAGTTATTAATATTGTTTAAAATATGCTTCTTCACACGCTTTGCAGCCCTCCACTGCGACTCAGCATACTCCCCCCATAGCATTTCAGAGCTGCTTTTTCACAAATTGTAAAATAAGCTCATTAAAAAAAAAATCGGTTAAAAATAAAAATGTTTGGAAGAAAATTAATAATTAATAAGTGGAAATTACTTTGCATTAAAATAAACATTAATGTATTGTATGGGTAAGTTAAATAATTTTTTTTATAGATTCCATCACTCTAAAGTTGACATACATCAAGTCTAATTTTATCTTGCTGAAGCTGTTCTATGGTTGAACGGTTACTAGCAGTCACTTCGTCAAGAATTTGCTGATGCTTATCAGAATTTTGTGTCAAATGTTCTAATTTAAGTCTCAGTTCATCGACTATCTCTTGATGCAGTCGATCAGATTCAAATACCTTGAAAAAATTATGTAGCATTGCTTAGTATTCCTTCATTGCATTATTAAATAATATTTTACCTGTTTGTGCAACCTAGCATTTTCTTCTATTTTACTATGTAGTTCTTCATTGTAAACATTTCCAACTACACTAGAAGTTGGCAATGCCTGACTGACACCCTTATTCTGAAATTAATATACAGTAATTAATAAAACTAATTAGGTTTAAAACTAAATGTAGAAAAAAAAATGTACAAATTTAAATTGTCATACCTTTCCCTTTTTTGGCTTTTGTTGAATGTCATCCAACTCATTCTGAAGAACTGACACCCTCTTAGCTAGTTGTTCATTTCGGAATGTTAAACTATCAATTTCTTGTTCATATTTGCGGATTTTTTGGTCTTTCTCCTTAACAATTTCCTAAAATTATTTTTAATATTCAGAAATGAAAAAAATCTCAATCTCTCAGACATAGGCCTACATGTAAGCACTATGGTAATTTAATTAAATTCCCTAAATAAGGGTGAAAAGGCTATTAAATCTTTAATCTTACATTAAGCTAATTACAAGCTGCTAAGTGTACACTGCCAAGTGCCAACCTATCTTTTAATGAAAAAAAAAACTTAAAAAAGTTTCTTTCTTTGTACAGTGACCGTACGTACCCCAGACAGTTAACAGAGTGAAATAGCTTATACTGAGCCAATTAGCCTACTAATTAACAGTGCAGGCTATTTTTTATATCAAAGCTCTGAACTATATTTCTCTGTATATTGTCATTGTAAGTTTAAAACTGTCAGAAAGGCTGAATGTTATGCCGTAATATGACCTGAGAGATGTCTTTAATACCTTAATAATTATTAATATGACCCTGATATGACGATAAATTTGTTCGTAATTGTATTATATTATATTCAACCAAAATTTTTTAAGGTACATAGTAACATAGGCCAAGCATAGGCTAGTAACCAACCCCAGCAACGACATAACCATTTTATTGCACTGAGATATAATCAGGATAGCTGGTCTGCTAATTTATCTTATTTATCTATGATACGATATTCAAATACTTACTTTTATTTCAGCAGTATTTCCCTGTTCTTCAATCACTGCTTTTTTAAGAACAGAAACCTGCGATCTAATCTGGAATAATACAGAGAATTTGAAGCATTTGAATGATGATACACCGGATTGTTTTCATCATTTTTACGATCGGAGCGTAAACACCCCTCTCTATTTTACTAAAATGTGTGCTTACTTTAGCATATTCGCTTGCCAGCTTTTGGTACTTGGTTTGTAAATCCGTGGAATTACCCTCCATTGTTGTGTAAACTTAACAGCATTGTTTAATATGTCATTTTTAAATAAATAGACAACATCTTCACGATTTCATCCATTTTTCACATGAAACGCTCGGTGCTCTGCTGCTGCGCTCTGTGTAGAAGCTCCTTACTAGCATTACTAGCTCTGTGGTGTCACTTGTATCATCCATTACAATGGTGCTCGCAAGAAGGATGTGTCAAATATTATAAATTGAGGATTCCTAATGTAAAAAATGCGTTAAATAATATAATAAGACATTTATAAAATTATAAATTAATAAAATGAACAAGAATCAGTGTAATTAGTTGAAGAATATAATAAAAACACATCAACTTAAGGAACACATTTATAAGAAAAACAATATGGCAGCGCCCATTAGCACATTGTTTATGTACTTCTCCGGTTTCTTCTAACTTTTATAATATTGTGAAAATGCTTCTGACAAGACTGTTATTTATAAATTATAATAAAATTTATAGTTGTATTCAAGAAATAAGGTATAAACTTTCTTCAACGGTATCAAAACATGCTTTTTTCAGTCGAAATTTTGGGAGAAAGTGTGCAACTAATTCAAAGGCATCACCTTTCGAAGTAGAAACAAATGTAATTAGAGACGTAAGCCTATTCAAGTATGAAAATCCGAAGCTTCACAAAACGATATTGTTCTTTGCTGTATCGCAATGTATCTTCTGGAATTATCTAGCTCATTTTGCATATACTTCTTTAAGAGATGTAAAAAAAAATGAAGCTATAAAGTTAGGACTAGATCCTGACTTTGTATACGTATCAAATGAGGACGACCCATGGTGGAGAAGAATAAATTTGGGCGAAAACAAATACAGAAATGGGATTACATTACTTTGTGTCCTGATAGGTTAGTAGGAGTAGGATCTTTACAGTCATAACTGTTCAACAGCCTAAAATAATTTATTGAACTACTTTTATTTCAGCTAATGGTGTCATAATGGGAGCTTGGTTGCATTCTTCAAGATCTATACGAAATCTGATTTTGCTAAGAGGAGGAAAGCAAGTTAAACTTGTAACATATTCTCCTCTTCCCCAATCAAAAAACATCACTGTTCCCCTAAATAACATTTCTTGCAATGTTTCCCGTGGTCACATAACATCTAGTCTTCCTATCAAAGTCAAAGGATATTGGTTACATTTTGTTTTGGATAAAGATGGACACTTTGGAAATGGAAAACTCTTCGACTATACAGCTGGAATTAAAAGATCATGGAAATAAGAAATTCTTGTAGCCTTACGAAATAAATAAATAGCTATTTAAATTTTAAATAATTAACTATCATTGTCGCCTTTTTAAAAGCCTATAATACATTTCCGCTCTCATTCTAAGTTAATGTTAAAGAGGGAAAAAACCTTTCCAGTGATATAAGAATCATGAAAATCATATAACTTGTTGCTGAGAGATTTACATTTTTAAAATTGCGTTGATTGCATTCATCAAACTTTCTTTAAAATGTAAATCTCACAGCTATTAGTCAACGGATTTTCATTATTCTTACGCCCTTGGAAAGGGTTTTTATCAATGAATTAAGACAAAAACGTATGATTAATTTCAATACTTCCTTTATTACCAATACTCTTTTGATATGTACATCTGTACAATTTATGAAAATAATTTATCAGTAAATAATCTACAAATCTAATTGAGATAGCACTTGCATAACTGGGCTTTGCTTTAATTATTCCAAACACTTGAACCAAAATGAAATAGAAAGAAAATCCCAGAATGCGCGAGTGCTCTTCGTTATATTGCTTTTGGTTCTTTTTTCTTTTTTTTTGCTTATTATGAAAGTCGTAACTCGTAAGCTTCACGATAAATATGTTACAGTGAAACGGATAAATATAAAATAGTTATTGCCAAAAAAAAAATTAAATAACGAATGATACCTAGTACCCTAAAAATGTAATTTCAGTGCGGTTTGCTATACAGGTAGAATAATTTTTTTCTGTCAACACCCTGAATTAACAAAGGTTATAATATTAATATATAATTTCTGACTACCGGTAGTCTATCGTATTGCAATAAATATCTGTAGAATATTAAAGGATAAAATTTCGCTACAATATTAATTTTTATTAAGTAAAAATGTATGTAGTTGTGCGGAAGTTAAGCTCGAAATTATTAGGTTATTGAGCAAGTTGTAACTGCATGAAAAAAACTACTGTACTTGCCGTCTTAATATAAACGTCAGAATTTAATGAAATTTAACCCTCTGGTCAGTTTTTTTTAATATAAATTATTATTATTATTTGATTAAGTTAATGATTCAAGTCAAGCTTTCGGGGTTAAAGACAAAACCCCTCTCCATCTTCAAATTATAAGTGCCCCTGAAAGCTTGACTGAATCGAATTTTAAACAGAGCGATGAACACGTTAAAAAAAATTTTTTATACGACCTTAGTCTACATAATTTTAATAGGTTATTAATTTTAGGGTACTGGTATTTTTCGTATGATCTGTTTCATTCGTGATTTACATACGTTATTCAAGACAACAGCTTAAAAAAATACAGCTAGATTAGAATTAAATTTACACTTTAAAATGTGATAAGTGATTTGAGGTTTATTGACATTCTTACTGAAAAGTGTAAAAAAATCTCGAGGTAACTTATTTTAAAATTAATCAGAATTTTTGGAACTTGAAAAAGAGTGCCAATTTCATGGGAGTATTACTAGTTTAAATAAACACCAGACAACGTAAAAATTAATATTATTAATCTCGTCAGGGGACAAGATTATTGCAAGAATTATTGCATAAGGATTACGAATTTAATTAATGCATAATTAATTGATAATAAGATATTTTAAATAAATAATTTTATGGAAATTGTACCTACATAATTTACAATCTGAGTAGCATGGTCACTTATTTTGAATTACATTACGATAACCATGGTGGCATTGTCCACTTTGCATCCCTCATCACAGACTTTTGAAATGGGTCAACGCTAATCAATCACTTTTGTAAGGTTTGCCAAGCAGGTTGATTGATTCCCTTTAATGTCTGATGTTTTATTTTTATTACTTTTTGTATTTTCAATCACACCTATTACAAAATTTGCAAAATCTTGTAAGACGGTACAGGATAATATTATATTAGTATATAACTTAAATAAATAAAGCAAAAAAAAACAGTAACAATGCAGAAATTAAAACGCTGATTACAATAATATTAAATAACTTTACATAGCCTATAGGTTATGTATGATAAAAGTAACTTACTAAGTTTTGTATAGTCATGGAAAAATGTTATGAATATTACAGCCTTCAATTTAACTGTAATAATATCGCAAATGGCAAAATTCACAATTATTATTTTATACTCTTATTTAACAATCTTTAAATTATAATAATATACAGGGTTAACACAAAAAGAAAGCTGCATAGATCAAAAACTATCATTTAAAATCTGAGCCTGCTTTGTTCAAATTAATAAAATAAATTAATAGGATTGGTCCCAGACTAAAGAAAATAGGCAGTTTAATAAATTAAACTTGGTTATATAGGCCCTACTTTTGGCTTTGTCAAAAAAATTAAATATGAGAATAAATATTTTACGGATTTTTATATTATAATTATTTCATTATTACACTAAATTTCAATCATCAACAGTTTTGAGAATAAAATTTTTAAAATCTCAACTTTGGGTCCGATACGTGTCCAATTCTAAGTAAAAAATAAGCAAAAGAACAACACTTATGCGTGCTTTCTTTCCCGTACCATTAGCTCAAGGCCAGGTAACATGTATTCATATAGCTTTTTTTCGCTTAGATTTCGTTTATAACTTAAGTGGACACGAATTTCCCCCTATGTCTGCATAATTATTATCTTTCTTTAGCTTTAGACCCAATTCTTCGTTTAAGTTATTTGCAAAAGTTTCTATTCAAACAAATCAAGCTCAAATCACAATATCCTACCTTTACATTATTTTTGCATTATTTACATTAGTTTAGAATTAGACGATGTTTTTAAAAAAGATTTTTAAACGTATATTACATTACGTACATTATTGCTCTCACTTTTTCTTATTTAAATGTTGCAATTAAGATAATTTCAAAAATCATATAAGAGGTCACGAAATTACTAACCCGGAAAAAATGTGAATTTAAAGAGATAGTACCTCTAAAAATCAACTCACAATTCTCAGTATACTCCTCCCGCCTTAGTCGTCAGGCTGATTTTTCACAAAAGTGTAAAATAATATAATATAATATATAATTTTACAATTTTACACTATTAAAAATAATAACTGGTTAAAAATAAATGTCCGAAAAAAATTTTAATGCGGAAATTACCAAAAAGTTTTAATGTAAAGTTATAAACTTTTTTTTAGAGATTCTATCACTTTAAATTACCGATTCAAATGATATTTTTTAAATAACTTATTACGATAATAAAATATTGTAAGCATTACCCAGTATCAAAAATATGCAAATAAACCAACTTAAAACCAACAAAATAAACAATTTTTTAGCCCGACAGTCACACCACAGCTTTCTAAATATTCGAAAGATGGTTTTCCCCATCAATCTTCCAAATATAAATAGTACTTATTTGTCGGCAATCTTGAGCAGCATAAATTAATAATGCTTACGGGTAACTAAAAGATTTGCACAACTTAAAAATGCTATGTGACCTCTTCCTAGCTAAATTACCTCCACAATAACTGTACTGTACATATTATTATAGTTTTGTTTTTTCATATTTATAGTATATATATTTATATTTATAGATATATATAGAATAAAGATATACATAATTAAATATAAGTTATAGCCTTTCTATATTTTTGTGCTACTTAGCTCTATTCACTCCGTAGCCCCTTATTCCATAATTATATTCATAAAATACTTTTAATAATATAATCTAAAATATTACAAACTATCATAAATCAAGCACATAAAAATATTGTAATAGGTGCAAAAAACCCGATTAAAAATGCATGTATAAAAATGTTGTAATTTCGGATAGGTCCGCTTTAATTTTTTAATTTTGTAAAATACAAATTAAAGTACTTAAATTACATAATTATACACACATTTTTGTTTAAAATGACACATTATACCATGATTTATCACGATATTAATTATAATTTCCTTGCTTTTTCATTATTGTCTGAACACCAGAAAAAATAGCTATTGTCAATATAGTATCTTAGAAAATACAGTACTTAGGTTACTTATGGTCTACAAAATAAATCTAAGGTGCAAACTAAGTTACATAGGTTTATAAAAGTGTATTTTTAAAAGTCTAAATAAGGATTAAAACCATATTTTTGAATCTAACCTGCAACAAATAATCATGTTTTTAAGCGTTATGTTAAGTAGCAGTCAGGTCACAAACTGGTAAAAAAAAATTACTGTCTATTTTACAAAATTGTATGCAAGGAATTGACATGATAATAAAAGCATTAAATGCACCAAACAAGATCAAAATATTATCTTATAAATAAATCATTTACATAATAATAAAAGTCTTCAAACATTATTTAAATTAATAAAGAAAACAAGAATACAACAATTATTATTTTTTTATCAAATAAAAACACTGCAGATCTTTTAAAATCATTTTTAACATATTTCATTTATATATTAAAACAAAACTATTCATTTATATATACTGTATAATATATTTATATTAACATTATTACTAACGATAAAGTAAATCTATATTTTATTTTTTATTCTTTTAAGAGACTTGGTTTTTTTGTTTACTTTTTATTGGTTTGAGCAAACAAAGCTCCCTAATTTATTTTAGTCCATTCCTGCAAATCTTTACCAAATTATTTTCAAGACGTACAGAAATTTTGACAAACTTTAGACTGTTGTGCATATAAGTTATGATTGATTTAAATTACACCAAATAGCGCATTAATGGAAACTATTACTTAAAAAAATAAATTTTGATTAAGAAACGATTCCTATAGCAAGTCCAAATCCTACTTCCAGAAAGGTCTACACGGGCTCGGGATTGGAGCTTAACATAATTCCAAATTTTCATATAATTTTCAGTGGAGAAAAAATTGTTTCTAAACCTTAGAACAGTTTTCGTGAGCACCGTATTAAATTTCGAATGGGTGTATTTTGGCGATACTGTACTAATGTGTTCAACTGAGAACCCTAAGGGCCGAATTCATATGTCCGTTTATACCGCTCTAAAGCTGTAGACTAGTCTTAAGTTACCATACAAAAGTATTACCTTTAGACCAGTTTGCAGACTTTAGAGAGGTCTAAACGGGCATATGAATTCCCGCCTAAGTGAAATTTTCGAAATCACAACTTCTACATCCACACTCAAGTTCTCGTAAATACCATTTCAAATTCGTAAGAAGCTTACGGTAAGTTTGAAAATTTTCCAATGAAGTTTGATTCTAATTTTCTGGGATATTTCTCCCCGAGATAATGTGATTGCGCTCGTGAAAACGTCTGAACTACTAATATAGTATTTAATTCAGAAAAATTAGTAAATATTACTTCAATAAATTACGCTAAAAAATACTGTCTGTTAAAAACAACTAAAAATTATTATTGTCGATCGACTAAAGTTTGCATTTATTCCTGAACATTATTGTTTTGAACACCAAACTATTCAATTTTCAAGGCAAAGGTGGTGAAAAATTTTGATGGAAATTATTTACCTTTGCAAGGATCTGGACAATTTTTCCTTAGTTAGCCTCTTTTTAGGAGGCGCTCTACATGAAAGCGAGGTAGAAGATGAAGAGGTACTACTGCTCGCTTTGCTACTATTGCTGCTACCACTCCTGCTCCCCGTCTTAACCCGCGACATGTTAAACAAAGCTACCACGCTGTTTTCGAACTTTGCTTGCTCGTCGTCATCATTGGCACGTTTAAGGGGGCCTTCGCTCTTTTTTATGTGGGTGAAAAATCTGGAAGATCGGGAACCCCTGGTGGTCTTCAAGGCCTTAGGAGGGGCGATATCTTCCTCGCTACTGTCTTCTCCGGCCGTGCTACTGTCACCCGGCTCGCTAAATTCGTAAGGTTCGTCGATAGAAGAATTTGTCGATTCGGAGCGAGCGCAAGGTGAATTTGAATTATTTGTGGTTCCTGCTGTGGCGGCGCTATTTGAGGCGCTATAAGTGTGATCTTCGCTCGGGATGGTAGTTATTACCTGCGTTTGCGTCTTTTTCGGCTGAATAACCACTCTGAAAACATATTTTTATATAATTTAATTAAGAGCTAAGTGTTGGAGAAATTTGCTTTAAAAGAAATTTCCCAAACAAGATTTAAATTTTAAAAAAAGGCTCATGATTTAAAAAATTGTTGAGAAAAACCGAAATTTTTACAATAGCGTACATCTGAAAAATTTCCCAATTTTGGAAATTTTGAATTGCCCTAGGCTATATTTAAAAAAAAATTGTAATTAACAAATTCCATGAAAAAAAAAAAATTCCGAAATTTTGTAATTATTACTGTATTCCAATTTTCTGCTATTATCTAAAAAAAAAATTTCCAATTTTTTCATCCTAAAAATCCAACCTCCGTGTTTCCCACCGAATCGCGCTGGGTTATACTGCGTTCTTTTAACGACGAATGTAAGGTGGCCAGGTTTTACCCCAATCACCCTACTAGGCTAGTAGGCTACCCAATGAACCATCGGCACCGACACTATACGCTACATAGCTATATTTAATAAATTCAAAAATACTATACTCACTTTAATTTTCTTTTTACTCTTCTTTTCCGCTTGTCACCAACTGAAGTACCGGCACCATTTCTTACTTTTCCATCTTTACCTTCTCCTGAAAACGAAAGCAAAGTTATAACCTCCAAGCCACTGCTCCAAAGTACAGTATAAGTTACTGTACTTTGGGAAATAAAAATCTCATTCATTACATTGGGTTAGAATTTTTTGCTTCAATCAATCCACAAATTCATCTGACTTTATAACAATGAAACCTGTACGAGTAGGTATTATAAGCGCAACCATTGCACAATGCAATTTTCATCCTAACTTAATGAGCTTTAATTCCCTCGAGAGAACGATGGAGGACCAACAATTATTGTTATTCTGATCCGGGTTGTAGATTCCTTATTAAATGAGATACTTACCTGCAACGGCAGCGTAATGATGTCCGTTCTTCAACGCTAGCATCGTAGCAGCCGCATCTACGTCCACATCTGAAAGAATCGACCATTCAACCCTATTATTATAAAGACTACAGTAATTCAAGACACTTTAAGATGATCCAGGCCAATTTAAACAAGGCAACACAGAGGTGTGGCAAATTTCGCGATGTTAAATAGCCTACTTAAATTAGAACTTAACAACTGAATAAAAAATAGTGGTATAATAT